>JAUUDW010303837.1:0-13534 GCA_032361385.1 Panulirus guttatus
GAATATCTGGTTCAAGATATACATATGTGAGCTGGAAAGATGATCAGCAAGGATTATGGGACTGCGTTCCAATTGACTGGAGTGCAAAAGACTGATTTTTGGTTGTAAATCTGCTGAACGGGGCAGCTGGTGGGATGTCTGATCTTTATCTTGTGGAGGCTATGGTAAGACTGGTAAAGATTTTCGGAAAAGAGGAAATAATATGAGTGAGAAGAGAGTAGTGAGAGTAAACGAGTTTGGAAAGGAGACCTGTGTAAAGAAATTTAAAGGGAGATTGAGTGCAGAATGGCAAATGGTGAAAGTAAACGAAGTCAGAGGAGTGGGTGAGGAATGGGAAGTATTTACGGAAACGTGTACAAGAGATGGGTAGAAAGGTTAATATGTGGTGGGATGACGAAGCAAAGTTGCAAGTGAAGGAGATACTTACAGAGAAGGAGTGCAAGTGATTGGAAGATGTATATGGGAAACCGTGGGAGGTAAAGAGGAAGGTGCAGGGGCTGAAAAGGAAGACAAATGAGAGTTGCGGTTAGCGAGTATCAGTAAACTTTAGGGAGAATAAGATGCTTTGACATTCAGTTGATAGTGTGCTAAAAACAGGAGAACAAATGGGACCATCGGTGAAGGGGCAAATGGGGAAGTGATAACAGGTAGTGATGAAGTGAGGAGGAGATGGAGTGAGTATTTTGAAAGATTGTTGAATGTGTTTGATGATAAGGTGGCAGATGTAGGTCGTTTGGGTTGGGGTAGTATAAGAAGTGGGAGTCAAGGAGAGTAGTTTGGTGAAGAAAGAAGAGGTACGTAAAATGAAATGTGGTAAGGCAGCTGAAGTGAATGATATTGCAGTTGAATCTATTAAGACAGGGGTTGTCTGTGTTGTTGATTGGCTAGTTAGGATTTTCAGTGTATGTATGGATCATGGTGAGGTGCCTGAGGATTAGCTGAATGCATGCATAGTGCCATTGTATAAAGGCAAAGAGGATAAAAGAGAGTGTTCAAACTACAGAGGTATAAGTCTGTTGAGTGTATATGGTCAGTTGTATAGAAGACATATGAGTACGAGAGTGAAGGTATGTACAGAGCATCAGACTGGGGAGGAGCACCGTGGTTTCAAAAGTGGTAGAGGATGTTTGGATCAAATGTTTGCTGTAAAGAATGTGTGTGAGAAATATTTAGATACAGAAGAATTTGTATGTGGCATTTATGGATGCGGAGATCGCATATGATAGGGATGAAAGGTTTGAGAATATATGGTGTGGGAGGAATACTTCTGGGAGTAGTGAGAAGTTTTAATCAAGGGTGTAAGGCATGTGTACGAGTAGAAAGAGAGGAGAGTGAAATAGTTCCAAGTAAAGATTGGTTTGTGACACGGGTATGTGATGTCCCCATGGCTGTATAATTTGTTTATGAATGGGGTGGTTAGGGAGTTAAATACAAAAGTCTTGGAGATAGGACTGAGTATACTGTCTGTAGGGGATGTGGGGAGCCTGAAAAGTGAGTCAGTTGTTTGCTATTGATAAAGCACAGGTGGCACATTCGAGTGAGAAATTGTAGAAGTTGGTAATTGAGTTTTATAGAGTGTGTGAAAGGAGGAAGCTGAGAACAAATGTGAATCGATGTTATTGGGTTTAGCAAGGTAGAGGGGTAGGTTAAATGAGGTGTGAGTCTGAATGGAGAAAAATTGGAGGAAGTGAAGTGTTTAAGATAACTGGGAGTGGACATGACAGCAAATGGTACCATGGAAGTGAAAGTGAGTCATAGGGTGGGGAAGGGGCCGGAAAGTTCTGAGAACTTTGGAGAATGTGTGGAATATGAGGTCGTTAAGTGGGAGGGAGATAATGGGTATGTTCAAAATCTATATGTCATATGGATGCAAGGCATGGGCTACAGATGAGGAAGTGCGGAGGAGGGCGGATGTATTGGAAATGAAATGTTTGAGGACAACATGTACTGAGAGATGATTTGATCAAGTAAGTAATAAAAAGGTAAGAGAAAGGCGTGGTAATAAAAAGAGTGGCTGGGAGTGCTGAAGAGTTTGTGCTAAAATGGTCCGGACACATGGAGAGATTAAGTGAAGAGAGGTTCACGAAGAGAATATATGTGTCAGAAGTGGAGGGAAAAAGAAGGGGAGACCAAATTGGATATAAAAAAGATGGAGTGAAAAAGAATTTGAGTGCTCGAGGCCTAACCATGCAGGAGGGTTATAAGCGTACACAGGTTAGAGTAAATTGGAACAATGTGGTATATAGGGGTCGACGTGCGATCAGTAGACTGAACCAGGGTATGTGCAACGTCCGGGGTAAACCATGGAAATGTTTCTGGGGCCTGGTTATGGATAAGGAGTTGTAGTTTTGGTGCATTACACATGACATCTAGAGAATGTATGTGTTTATTTTGCATGGAGGGGGTGGACGAATCCATGCCACCAGTGCAATCTTAACAACTGGGTGCGACATAAAGTGAGCTTCACTGGATCTAGGAGGTACTTGGCTGAAAAAACAGTGTGTGATTTTCCTGTCAGCTGCTTACAAGACCTAGTTTAGCGCCTCCAGGCATGGACGAGTTAATACGCATTTCTGGATTCCTTCACGTTCTAGGCTCTTTGATCGTGAATATACAAGCAAGACAGGCAAACAGGTTTTTCTTATACTAGAGAAAGACCTCTACTAAAGCCGTACATATGCACGTGTTGCGTTCCTCCCAACACGGTCAGTGGGAGAGCTGAACCTAGTGTGGATGGCTGGCCTGAGAGCGGGTGCTGAGTGGGTGGGCGGTCCTGACGCAGGCGCGACCGGAGATCACCCATGCAGTAAACATGTCCCTCCTCATCCTAACGACCCCATAAAATTAGCACTGTGTTCGTAAATGGCAGGGGAAAGTACTTTGACACCCAGGGTTACTGTGATGCTGTTCAGGAAGTGCCGCAATATCTACCACTGTGGGACAGGTACCACAATCAACACTTGTGTAGAATATATACCAAAACCGCCACCACTGTGGGATAAGTACCACAACCATCACAACAGAAGATATCAACATCTCTACGTATCATTAAAAATATGTGGCAGGTATCATCGCCAGTACCACAGGGAAAATACCACCACAACTACAAGATAGATACCAGTATCACTGTGGTACATTTGCACTCATCTCCAACAGAGCAGCCACTGCTGCGGGTACTATGCAGGTGAAACTATAACCATGGAATAAGTACTACCAGTGAGGGACAGGAACCACTGCCGCTAAAGGTCAGGCATCACTAACAGCACGAGGTAAACACCATCACAGCCACAGGAAAATATTACCACTATATTTGTGAAGCAGTTATCATCGCTGCCACAAGGAAGGAACCTCTACTACTGCGGGGCAGGAGCTACAGCCTCCGCCAGAAGACAGGTGCTACAACTATCACTAGGGGAAGGTAGGTACCATCACTACCATCAGAGTGCAACTATCATCACTGTCACTAGGGGGCAGTTACCTACACTACGACCAGTTTGCATACCACTGCTTGCACCCAGAGAACAGCTGGCAGCACTAGACCCGCAGGATCCACCCCACCAGAACTGTAAACACTCTTTGCCGTTTACATCATTTGAATCTGGCTTTTATTCGCCTTTTTTCTTGCTTGTTGATTCAACAAATGAACAAATAAATAAATAAATATACGATGGTTTACTGAATCTAGGCAGCCATTTGGCTGAAATTACACAAGTGAGGTACTGCAGATATTACAGAACTTGGAAGCCATTATAGTAACTAGTTAACTAATCATAATAGGGCATAAGATCAAGGTGGGGCAGGATATGTGTGTGTGTGTGTGTGTGTGTGTGTGTGTGTGTGTGTGTGTGTAATTACCTATTTGTACCGTAAGGGGAGGAATATTTACACTCGTGGGGCCCCATATCCTGAACATTCTCTAGTATAATACAGCTTCTTAAAGTTTCTGTATGCTGTCTGCATCAACCATGTCTTTTTCACATATCTTTTTAACAAGTTTCTTGCTTGATTTGTGGTGCTGTCTATTTGCTCATCCCCACTTCTCCCGAAGAACTGGTCGCTGTCTACGTCATCAAACTTAAAGTTTATAGTCAGGTCACCCCTCACTCTTCTCTCATCAACAGTTGGCTAATTCAAAGCCTCTAGCATTTCCTTGTGTGTGTGTGTGTGTGTGTGTGTGTGTGTGTGTGTGTGTGTGTGTGTGTGTCTTTCGATTCTTTAGTCTCACAAATTATCTTGTATCTTGCATATATGGAGGAAAGTTCAGCAGCATCCATACGACATTAAAGTGTGCAACACATGTACTAAGGTTATCAACCTTTATACATACTCATTTCGTACGAATCATATTGAACTTTTCACCACGAATGCAAGATAAAAGATAACTAGTTAGACTAATTATCGAACGCAATCTAACACACGAAATACTAAAGGAAATGGAGGATAAGAAGAGGTGGTTCAAGTCTAACAAGCTAGTTAGAACATAATGAACTACTTAAGAGTAACAAGCGAGTTAAAAGGTAAGAAGCTAGTCATGTGGGTGGGGCGAAGATGTAGTTAAATATGATTAATGTTGCATAAGTCACCGGGTCAGCTGAGGACAGGATGCGGGGCCTCACGCCACGCTCATCGTCCTGCTGGTGCTGGCAAAGGGTGAGAGGGCGCTTGGAGCCATGGACTGGCGCCGTGTTGGACGAGGTTTACACGCCTGCTTCGTGGAAATCGGAGTAATTTATGTCAAGCACGATATGGGGACCTGGGAGGTCACAGTGTCCAAATGAAAGCGTGACATAATCATCCTGATGGGTTGGGCTAAGCTAGTTCTGAGACTCAACAGTTACTGGGGGTCCCATCTCCGACGATTCTCACTGTTAGATCCCATACTCCTGATCCTGCCACTCTCCAACGTCTCACACTTCTATCCTGGCCTTAAATGATGCAGGAGACGGTAAAAGAAGAAGACAAGAATGGAAAAGAAAAATCTGTAAGTTTTCGAGAGGTCGAAAGCTTGCCCTTTGAAAAGGGGAGGTCGTCGTCAAAGGTGAAGCGATGTTGAAAAACGCAGAACGCATGACAGATCGTGGGTAACCATACTGGTGCTACTTGACGCTGGGGAAAAGGTCTTGAGACTTTTCCCGTCTTTATCTTTAGTCTTTCAAATAATTTCACATATGCCTAAGTTATGTATCCTTATTCTTTATCAGTGATTAAGAAGCTTATCACTGAAGCTAAGAGAACTTGGTATGGTGTTCAGGAAGACTAGAAGTTTACATAAAGGTTTCATTAAGACACGAGAAAAAGACCAAAGGCTTCGATTAATGTCCGAACGCTCTGTGCCAATAATACTCTGTTTTATTAAGCTGTTAGTTTGTACTGACAAACAGTGACTAACTTTTCTGCTCTAGTTGCCTAACTCTGCCTCTAGAATGGTTTAACGAATCGTCTTTCACGGTAACTTTGCGCAAAGAAGGAAACTTCCTCAGGAGGCCCTTCAGCTCGTATCGAACCAGAGCTTTTGGATTCTGTTGGTGCAGGCTGGAAAATGTTTGCGTTCTCTAACTCTAGCTGGGTCTGTGGCCATGACCTACAACCGGGTTTGTTGCCATGACCATCACTCGGGTCTTTGACCACTTCCTATTTCCGGATCTGCGGCCAAGAGCTACATCCGGGTCTGTGGCTAGGAACTGCACCTAAATCTATGGTCAGGAGCTACATCCTGTACTCAGGTCTGGTCAAGACGTACAGCTAGGTCCGTGGCCCGACCTGAACCTAAGTTTGTGATCAAGAGCTACATCCGGGTCTGTGGCCGCGGACGACCCAAGTCTGTGGCCAGAAACTACACCTAGGTCTATGTTCACAACTTACATCCGGGTCTGTGGCCAGAACCTACACCAGGGTTTGTGGTAACAGTCCAGACGCTATGATCAAAGATGCTGAACTAGACCTTCAAAAGAGGTTCATATGAGTCAATTTTAGAATATGAGTGTTTTCTCTCAGAGAGCTGTTGCCTCTACGAGTTAACTGCTGCAATAAAGGATAAGGGGTTCTGTTTGGTAAGGTCAAGTTCGTCTGGATAATCATATTATCTAACCGAACTTGTAGTTTTCTGTCCCATTTGACATGTACTCCTGGTAACAAGGTTCCATCCAGTTACTAACAGTGATTTCAGACAATTACCTTACACACGAGCCATGAACAGTATATAATGAGTGTACGTAAGTAGAACATAAAATGTAAAAATACATTAGATGTCTACAGCTACTAAATGAACATCCGACTTTTTTGTTCATGGATCGCGACCAAAGTGGAACATAAAGAATCATTCACCTTCACGAGGATTTTTCAATTGTTGCTTTTGATTTGCGATCTCAGGTCTGAGAAGACCAGGCTGAGTAGCATCATCAATGAGCAGGCTGAGCTACAGCAGCGTAGGCAAGAGTTCCAGGTGTCCCATCAGTCTCTTTATCGTCATAGTAACATGATTTTTTTCTTTTCCTGTAAGTGAAGTGAGGTAAAGATTTATGAAGAAGACGAGGACCTGAGGGACCAGACCCTTCACATTAAAGGAGTGTTTAGCGATGAGTGTTTAAGTTTATAAACGTCATCAAATTGGAAAAATTACGAACTTATAAATTTGTTAGTCAACTTTTCTGGCTAGAGTATTATTCAATAAGTTGTCAAAGGTTTTTCCAGTCTGATAACACACACGCACTCAATAGCACATGACCAGAAGTTCCTCTAGTCACTATTCAAGTTTTTCACAAATATATGATTTCATTGTTGGTAAAAGATATTAAATTTTCCAACAAATACATGGTTTCTGTTGTGTTTGTTTACCTATCGAGTCTAAAAGGGTTTTGGAAACTGTGAAACTGGAACTGTTGAAACGTTTTGCTCTCTGGGGATCAGGGGGCACCGTGGATTTAAGGTTGACCATAGGGGGCACAGTTCCACAAAGGTATAGAACCACTGCTCCAATGTTAACGGCTCTGATTTTTACGTCTTTCTCATTAACCCTTATCGCAGTTCACCTGGGGCGGAAAAGAGATCATAATAACATAGGGATCAAAGGGAATTACTTGAAATCCTGGCCTTTCTTTATTTCCCCATGTCATCATCATCAGGCCTTCAGGTGTCAACGACCGAACTTGAGGAGTCTTTCTGCACTGCTCCCACTGTTCTGTAATGCATGAAAACAGTGACTAACTACAGACTCTGTTTCTTAGGATTAATTCTGCGCCTACTCAAACGTACCCTAGATACAGTGGCGTCAGCGGCGATAGATATATCCCCAAGGGTTGGTGCTGGATCACTGGTAATGATCCAGAATTGTTGCTGGCCGGCCGCACCCAACAACAGACCAGTTCATGATGTCTTACAGGTATAAAAATAATCCGCTCGTTAAGGAGTGAAGTTAAAGACGAATCAAAAGTCCACTTAAAGAACACCGAGGTCAAGCAAAATGCAGTTGAAGTGTGAGCCACTCTTAACGTGTTCCTTATGTGAGTGTGTGAGTCATGATGGCGCTAGACGGTTCTGCTGCTTCTTATGGTAGGACAGATGACGGCCCCGGCACGCAGGGCTCCGGCTGCACCGCTAGAAAGGCGTGAAACAAAGGATCATTTACGAATTAAAAGTTGTGGTATCTGAGAGCCATCTAGTGAGCATGGGGGGTAAGTGAGAAGGCTAGTCACGTGTCCTCTCCATTGTCCATCTCGGCTCGTCTGTCTCACTCGTCCGTGTACACACTCACACACGTGTGTGTGTGTGTGTGTGTGTGTGTGTGTGTGTGTGTGTGTGTGTGAATGGGAAGTAATGGAGCGTATGTGAGTAAAGAGGCATGTGTGACCGAGCATTTCGGGAGATTGTGAATCCAGAAACCTCTCACCTATCCTTATCCGTGCGCCAGGAACCTTACGTCACCCAGTGCAACATAAACCTCCATTCCTGCGATCTCTCGTACACCGATAACCTTTCATGTTAAGTTCGTACATCACGAGCCTACGACCTGATACTCCCCCCCCCCACCCACCCACCCGTACACCAGGGAACCTCCTACCTACCGCTTCCCTGTACACCATAACTCCTTCACTGTAAGTTCCTCCAGACGCCATGACCCTTTCATATGGCATTTCTTCGTACACTGTGACCTTTTCATTGTACGTTCCTCTGCACACAGTGATCCTTTTGCCATAGTCTCCCGCCCTGTTCATCATGACCCTCCCGCCTTACACTTCCCCGTACGCTAGGAAATTCTTACCTTACGTTTCCCGTTCGCCAGGAACTCCTCACCTCATGTTCCCTGTACACCGGAACTCTTCCATTTTACGTTCTCCCACAAATCACTACCCTCTCACTTTACGTCCTCCCAGTACACAACGATCTTTTCACCTTACGTTCCTCTTATGCAGGAAACCTCCCATGTTATGTACCCCCGTACACCAGTAACTTCCTTCATAACGTTCCCCCGTACACCAAGAACCTCCCACATTACGTTACTCTGTACAATGACCATCTCATCTTACCTCCCCGTTCACCATGACCCCCAGCCTTACGTTCTCCAGTAAACGTAGACCAAAATTTCCCGACCTCACGTCTCTCCATCATCACTACCCCTCTCATCTTACGTTCACTTTACACAACGAACCTCCCACCTTACGTTCACCCCAACATCTTCTTCCCTATACACCAGAAACCTCCTACTTTATGTTTACCATTACATCTATAACCGCCTACCTTACCTTTCCAGTACACCACGAGCATCTGTCAACATTCCCCAGTGCGCCAAGACCCTCTGTCTTTCCATCCCCGTACGCCACGAACCTCCCCGTGCACTACGATCCTCTCGCCTTTCGTTCTCCCATTCGCCACGAACCTCCTATCTTATATTCCACGTACACTGAGAACCTCCCTCCTTACGTTCCTCGTACATCAAATTTTCCCATCTTTTCGATCTCCAGTTCAACACAACCTTCCCATCTTCTGTTCCCCGTACACAACAAAAGTCCCACCTTACGTTTCCCGTATATCAAAAACCCAATACCTTGTGCACCAGGAAGTCACTACCCAAGCTTCCCGTACACCAAGAACCTAGCTACCTATGTTTCCCTGTACACCAGGAACCTACCACCTCAAGTCCCTCTGTAAACCAGGAACCTACCACCATATGTCCCTCTGTAAACTAGGAACCTACCACCTTATGTCCACCTATGCACTAGGAAACTACAATCTTATGTTTCCCCGTACACCAGGAACCTACCACCTTATGCTCACCCGTACACCAGGAACTTACCATCTTATGCTCCCAGAAACCCCGAGATGTGAAGAGTTACACTACAGAGCAGATCTCCCACCAATCAATGCTTTACTCCACGAACGAGCCAAAATCATTTGGGAAAAATCTGAAGAACTTTATTCTGAAACTTTTCAAAATTGGATTATTGAACGTGAAACTATAGAAAAAGCCACTATTGGTTTGCAAGCAGTAGACAACTTACGAAATCAAATGACCCAACACCAAAATACACGTAAAATGATGGGGAAAGCGACCAGAAACATAAGGACCTGGTAACTCCCCACCCCCAAGAACATTTCAAAACACCAAAAGAATTAAATAAACTGAACATAAATACACATGAAAAAGATGGGGTAAGCAGCCAGAAACACAAGGACCTGGCAAGTCCCCCAAAATTACACCGAAAGAACGACCATACGGATAAAGCCCTTAAAACCTAACAACTATCAAAAAGATGGGGTACGCAACGAGTACCACAAGGACCTGGTGAGCCCCCCCAACCACCACCACCACACACACACACAAACACACACACAACTTCAAACAACACAGCAATCTTAAATGATATGGTTATCTGGACAGCAGCAGCTTAGTCGCTTAAAATATCAATATGTGATAAAAGTCTGACGACTAAGAGCTCTGACTCAGAAATAGAGACTTCAACTTCTTACTAAGTACAATGTAGTTCTCTGGTTGATCCCGGAGTCTTTTATAATTTTTTCTATACTTCCCATTTCCTTCTATTCTTCTCCTCAGACAACCCCCCACCCCCACTCCCTCCAAAACCCTCCCCTCTTCCATACCCCCTCCATGTTCCCCGTACACCAGGAACCCACCACCTTATGTCTCCCCGTATACCAGGAACCTACCGCCTTATGTTCCCACATACACCAAGAACTTACCACCTAATATATCTCTGTACACCAGGAACCTACCACTTCATGTTTCTCCGTACACAAAGAATTTCTCACCTTACTCTCCCCAGTTCATTATGGCCTTCTCACCTTACGTTCGCCAGTGCGGTACCAGGATCCTCTCACCTTACATTCCCCAGTACACCAGCACACTTCACTCTCCCCGGTACATTAGGAACCTCCCACGTATATCACGACCCTCTCAGTTTACGCTCCCTCATGCACCAGGATCCTCCCATCTTACGTCGCCCCACACACTAGGCCCCACTCCCCCCATGCCTCGTAGTAGTGTCAATAACCATTAAGCGGTTAAGTATGAACACCGACCTTCTAACTGGTGCGGTGAGAGGCCCCGCCGGACCATTAACTTGAATACGAGGTAAACACATAAACCAGTCACGCACCTCCCGCTGCGCCAGGCCCTTGTTGTCTTTAACGGTGGAGGGAGGTAAGTGTGGGACGGAGGGCTGGTTGTGCAGTGGGACACGTGGGGTTGTATTGTTGTAAAGCCTGTGGGAGTACGAGACGGTGGGGCGGAGTGATGTAAGTCCGCAGACCCGGAAGTAGCGCTTCAAGGCTGCGGAGCTCTAGGGCTGTATAACTGTGGGAGACTGGACAGTCAGGCTGTATGGATGCGGGAAACGTAGCAATAGGGTTGTAGAGAGTGCGAAATGATCCTATAGGTCTGTATAGCTGAGGACACGAGCCTATAGGGTTGTACAGCTGTGAGAAACAAGGGTTCACTATAGTGACACTTTAAAGGTATAGAGCACCCCAGCGCATCAGTAGAGCAATTGGGCTGTATAGCCGTAGGAAACGAAGGAACAGGGTTGTGACGCTTCAAGGTTTATAGCTAAGATAAACGGGGCTATAAGGCTGTAAAGATGAAAGAAACGTGACTATGGAGCTGGGGGGTTGAAGAAATGTTGGGTTATGGGTTATTGGCTGTGGGTTGTAGGGCTTTAGGGCGGTGAAGCTAGGTTGGGTGTACGTTGGTGGCTTGTTGTTTCCCAAGTAACAAATGTGTCTACGTTGTACGCATCCACAAGCTTTATGTTATGAAGTTTTAATATTTATTACTGCAGTGTCTGGTTTCTCTCTGCTGACTCCTGGGGAAAAAAGGTAATATTTTTCTTTCATTACTGTACAATTATAAATGGTACTTTTAAGGGTCACACACTAATCCAAATTAGTATTTCTTTCAGTAAAGCCATAAACATTTTCCCTCTTGTTTGTATTGTAAACAGTTATACTGACTTTGACAAACAGAATGTAAAAAAAAATTACATTACTTACAGTGTTTATGGATGTGTATCTTACGCATGAATTCAGATCTCCATCTCTTTAATGCTTCAGAATCATTCATGCTTCATTTATTTGATTCCCTATTCATTTCTTTAATCATTAAGTAGATTTCTGTTTGATAAAAAGTGTGAGTGGCTGGAGCGTGCTGGCAGAACACAGAAGATCACAGAAAAGATGCAACTTCACTGTGGCACAGTAAACTCAGATCTTATTATGGTCTGCATTTGAGTTTATTTACGTTCTTAGAAAAGTTTTCTCTCTACTGAGACAGAGAAAGTGGTGTTGTACCCCGTCACCTGCAGCTTACTTAGACAGAGAGAGGTTGTTAACCCCCGCTACCTACAGCTTACGTAGACAAAGAGAAGGGTTGTGGATCATCGTCACCTACAGCTTAGAGTCGTAGAGAAGAAATGTTGATCCTGCCGCCTGCAGCTTACTTAGAAAGACAGTGTTAATTCAACTGCAGCTTACTAAGACAGAGGATGGTGTAAGCCACCTGCATCTTATCAAGACAGAGAGAGGGTGCTGATCCCCGCAACCTACAACTTACTAAGACAAAGGGTGTTGACCTATCTTCAGCTTACAGACAGAGGGCGTTGAGCCCCGTCACAAGCAACTAATTAAGCCAGAGGGTGTTGACCCACTTATAGCTTGCTTAGACAGAGAGAGAGTGTTGATCATCGCCACCTGCAGCTTACTAAGACAAAGGGTCTTGACCCACCTGCAGCTTAGACAGAGAGAGGATGTACGTAGATATACAGACCACACAGACTTAACGTCCAAGTGAGGTGGTCTGGCCTTAACATTACTTAAAAATGTGCAGTCCCCTTAAAAGCATTATATGTTAAGGATAGCGAAGCAAAGGCTCTCTCCCCATCCTCCGGCAACACGCTGGACGTAAAGCAGGCAGAAAAAATACCTTGCAGGACTAGTATGCCTGATAATTTTTAAAAGAAAATCAGAAAGCAGAATGAAAGTAAAATATGTCATACATCCCATCATCAAAGACAAGTATCCCTTTACTTTTTCCTTTGAAAACAATATTAAGGATAAACTTTGAGTTACAGCCTTGCAATTTACCAGGTCTATTTTGCTCCAGATGTGGAAGGATGATACAGTAATTACTTCTTATTCCCTCAAAGCAGGTGACACGGGTTAATCAATGCTGGTAAATCATCTAAGCATGGCCAGCGGGAATTTAGTGGTTGAGAAGGTAGCATGATATGCCACAACGTTGTGATTGACTAAAAGAAGTATCCATTGTGAAAATCAACCTAGTTTTGAACATAAAAGTGTTTTTCTGAACATTTTTTGGGATCTTTTACCATGCAACAATAATATCGTTAATAGAGAAATATATCGTGCAAATCCAGATTAACTCCATGAAGCTTTAGTCCATTTTCCCTTGTTGGTACGACTGGTCCGTCCGTAAATAAGTTTTTAAGATTAACATTCCTGAATTCTTGCAGTATTATAAAGCATTCCATCAACTTGCCTCGCAGCTTATCTTGCTTAGAGTGGACAAATTCAATTCTCGCAGTCTGTCCTTAAATGGTTGATTGAGTAAGATTGGGATCAGTTTAGTTGGTTTTCGCTGCACCGCTTCCAATTTGCTTAGGCGGTGGACCTAGAGCTGTACTGCATTTTCAAAATGGAATCTAAGCAGACTTGAGTATAGTGCCAATATCATATCTATGTATAGTTTCTGTAAATAAATCCTAATATGTATTTTTTCCTTGGCAACATCGTTGTTGGAAAGAGTGACCCCAAAGCCCCCAACACAAGGGGTGTCCTTTATCTTATGGCCCCTCAGTTCATAATCGAATTTCTCGATGAGGTTTTCATTTGTAATAGCTGACATTTAGTAAAGTTAAGTGGCATTTTCCAATTTCTAGACCATTCATCTATTCTATCTAGATCTTTTCTTCTTCAATTGATATGGCATTGCCGATCTTTGTGCCATTTGTATTTTTTTTTTTATGTTGAAGGCTCCAGTCACGGACAAAAGTCCACATCAAGGACG
>JAUUDW010304059.1:2358-13218 GCA_032361385.1 Panulirus guttatus
CAGTTCTCTTGAACCTACCATGTTTTTGTCCAGGCTGTAAATGTGGTATTCTTCAGTCTAATGCCAACACATAATTCATGCTGATGTATTATGATAATACAATGTGGAGATTAATGCAAAAAAGTACAGAATGGTCGTATTGTAACTGAATTCTAGCTTTTATTTTTTCGATGGTTAAGGCTAATTATGGATGTTGCTGCACATTCCATATCTCCACTTTATGAAATTGGTGTGATCATGATTAATGACATCCAGTTTAACCAGTGTAATTTGTTACTGGATGGATGCTATTTTATGTATCCATTTTTTATGGTTACTTCAAAATTCAGATCTTTTGGATGCTTGTGAAGCAAAGGTAGTCAGTGGAATGAAAAATCATGAAATTTAAGAGGTAACATGGGATGTTAACAGAATGGTTGTTGGAAAAATTGAAAATGTTGCTGTCCCAAGAATAGCTGGGACTGTTGTAGAGAAGAGTAATGCAGTGGAAAGACACATTGATAGTTTTGAATTATTGGTATTATGGTAAGCAGTGTTGAATGAGACTTAGTGATAGTTGGCTGTGTTGTTTGGAAAAGATTGCTATCATACATAGACTAATAGAAATTAAATGCTTTTCATAAAAATAAGTTTGGTGATGAAAGGTATTAGATGAGGCACATTCTGGATATTCTGGATACAGCACTTTTTAAAGAAATTTTCACTCTGATGAAAATTTTGATGAAAAAATACAGTTTATTTAAATTAGAGTTAATAGTGATGGAGTTTTTATTCCTGTATATTACAGATGAAAGCATAATGTACAGTAGTACTCTGAACAGAAAAAAGAAAACAAGCAGCAAGAAATATAATATAGTTATTATTATCCTCCAGATGTGAGATCTCCTCATTGCTTATCCTCCTAACACTGCAGCCATTACCGCAGCACACTAAACTGCCACATGCACGCCTCCTTGAAAAGTACTCTTGGACCACGCCAGATCTACAAAAACTTGATGGTAAATAGTTTACTTCTTTTTTCAAGTGAGTTTTGTAGGTGTACTTGTACCCCACTTAATGTCTAAGTATATGCATGGAAAGCTGACCACTAGTCAAAACTATGGTAAGTGAAATCTGTTTTCCCAAATACACCAATTATATAAGTTGGGATATGTTCCTATAGAAATAAATTTTTGCCTTGAAACATAATAAAAACAAAGTTACAAAGACAGAGAACGTTTTTTAAACACATATATGATACAAATTAAAAATTATTTTGATAAATTGTTCATTATGATAGCAAATGATAAAGTACAACAGTGAGAGTAATGATAATTTCAACACATATTAGATACTCGCTTTTGCTGCTTAAGATAGATTTGCAAGGAAGTTAAAGAAGTTTTAGGTATCATTATTTTGGATGGGAAATGCAAATGCTTATAGATCAGGATATGTCAAGGATAAGGCCAGAGGAAATGGATAATTATCGTTGTATGTTTAGAAGTAAGAGGATAAATGAAATGAAGATGTGAGAAGGTTATGTGGTGTGAAGAAGGCATTGGAATAGTTTACAGATGAAAGTCTTTTAGATTGGTATAGTCATCTCAGACATGGATGATTATAGGTTGGAAAACAATGTATGAGCATGATATAGCCTTATTAGTAGAGCACATAATCCATCTTTAACAATTAACCAATCTTTTGCAGATTAGTATTAACAGCATGTAATTTTTGCTATATATATTTTCAAGAGTTTATTTGTCTTGCTTTAAGTAATTTGTTTATGTTTTAACAAAACTTCTCTGTTGATGTATCATCTTTGAACAAGATTAAAGAATTTTGATTAAGATATATTTTACAAGCATCGTAAAAGTAAGATTACCAGTGTTATATCAGGAAATGTTTGAGTGAGGAGAAGTGAAAGGTCTTTGGCTACTGGAACCAGGCTTACTTTCAGGTGTCTGTGTCATGCTAGTTAAATCTATCTTCATCAGTTTTAGTAATGTGTTCTGTATTTATCACTTGTTCCATAGTTACTCTTTTGCTCTCTTATTAACATCATTATAAGCATTGTTTGTATTGTTAATTTCAACAGTTGTAAGGCATTTATACTGAACCTTAGAGTAGGTTCTTTTTGCATGTTATGTAAGTTGTATGTTAAGAAAGAAAAGTAAATGATGAATAATGGTAGTACTTCTTAATGCATCATATTATACCTTTCTTTTGCCACAGTGCCATATGATGATGCTGAATTAGTGGTCTTGCTACAATCCTTGGTGTTAGCATGCCAGGGCCGAGACTCCCAAGCTCTTGCCACTCTTAGTCAACATATCACACCTTTACTGGGGCCTGAACATCTTCATTTGCTACACATACTTGTCACTGAGATGAACAGAACCTAGAAGAAGAAGCTTTACCCTGACGATCATCAAATGAAGTAAAACCATACTACAATACAAACTAGTTAAGTCTAGAAATCCACTTTTATTTGTTTTAAATAGAAATGAGAGATGAAGACAGACAGGCTACTCACCAAAATCCCATCTTCAGGTGGTAATGGTAGGATATTTTTAAATATTTGAAAACCCCACAGGCACTAATCGGATGGCTGAATAAGCTTTTTTGAGATTTGGCAAGTTTCTTGGTTAATCTCCTTAGATTACTTATTCCAGACCTTCTTTTGAAAGAAAGGGGCTTTTGTAATTAGGTTATTCTTTTGAGATGTTCTTCTTCTTTACATGGAATTCTCACCAATAACAGTGTGTGACTTTTTGTATTCATACATTAGCCTCAATTTTTTATATTATTTTTGTTTATAGAACTTTTATGGATTACATCAGTTGATTAAGGAATATGAACTTTATGTTTTATGCTGTTATTGGAAATTATTTCAATAAGAATTACAGAAAACTAATAGAACAAAGATTTTATGATTATTTTGCTGAGGGAAAGCAAAATGAAAGCTTTCAATTTTTATCATATCTGCTTTCATTTTAACAAGCTTTCAGCTTTTTATCATATCTGCTTTAATTTTAACTAAGGATTTTTTATAGAAAAAAGAAGTGTGATGATTATTACTGTGAATTAACTTAATATTTTTAACAGCATGGCACAGATAAGCAAGTCACCCATGGCTTTTATCTAAATTTGGGCAGATTTTATCATTTTTACAAAAATTTGCCAGGAGCAGCACTTTATTATTTTCACTTGTTATCATTAACAGTAGTGCAGAGTAATCCAAAATTATCCTAATGGAAAGAAGAAATAGCAAGACAAAAAACTGAGACTAACAAAATTCAAAAGATATTCAAGAAAAAATCTTTGTAAGGGCATTAAGAAAAGGGTTGATAAGTGATATGTTAAATAACAATCAAGATAAGAAAAAAATAGAAATTGTACCATAGACAATAATGTTACAGGGATTCAAAGATGCAGAAACATACTTTCAAGATAAGAGACATAAAATTGGCATTCTACTAGGACCACGTTTTCATTCACCTAGTGATTAGCATTTGTCCCTATGGTGCACAGCAACTCAGGCTGCAGAGGTCCTTCCACAGATCAGGAACCTTACTGTGTAAGAGACAGTTTTCATTGATAAGTATATCATAAGAAAATATGTGGGGAATTTTAGAATGTCAGTACTCTGAAAATAAATCTACAGTGCCAGAACTGAAACAAAACATCAGATTTGTGTCGCAAGTATTCAGCCTGATATGGTAGTTTACTAAATTACTGAAGACAATGATGCCAAAGAATTTAATGCTGTTGATTGGAGCAATATGTCATGTGTGGTTTTCAAGAAATAAGATTGGATGTATGGGCACTACCTCCCATATGTAATATAAAGATAAACAACACTGATGATGTATATATATATAGGGACTTAGAAAAATCTGCAGTTCAGTAGTTTTATTATATGAATACAATTTTATCTTTAATCTGTTTCTTCAGCAAATACTATGATAAAGAAGATAAGTTACTGTGATAGATTTAATTATTCTCATGTCACAGCTTATGAGAGGCAGATCACTAGATCACCAGTTAACTGCAAAAATTAAACTCTCTTTGTTGATAATGCTAGTGTCAGTATTCAGTACAGGTATTATTCTTAGGCTTACCTGTCTGAGAGATGCAAGTTTTCATTTAAGCATGCTGATGATGATCATAAGAATGTGAGAATGCCACTAGAAAATGAAATTAGTGAGATCAAGATAAGTAAGATATTAAAGACAATTAATCTCCCAGTGAAGAGACTAACTGCTTGCTTGCCACTAAAAACATGTTGAAGATTAAGTAATCCAGTACTAGTATGATACTGGAATTTTTTTTCAGTTATACAAGAAGAGAATGTGTAATATGTAAATAGTAAGGGAAATTAACATGAAATATGAATATGAGTTGTTTGTGGGCACAAATGAATGTATGAATGGTCATCTTTCTCTCTTCATATTTGTATATATTCATTGTCAGTACTGTATATTCATTTGTAAATACTCTGAAAAAGTACATATACTGAAGTACCTGTTCAATTTTTTATATACAGTATTACTGTAAAATATACCCTTACTTTAATATGAAAAATTTTATATCATGATCAGTGTACATAATGAGCATAGCTTGAAATATTACATTGTAAGTATGCGGTTATCAAATTGCAAAATAAAGAATTTTACAAAGATTCATTCTTTTACCTAAGTGAATCCAGAATTTTCGTTATGAGTTGATATTTTCAACAGAGAATGTAATGAAATAAAATTTTTCTGTCGTAAATTCTTAACAATATTTTTTCATAATCAAGATGCAGCAAAAACACTGCCTGATATGTCTGAACTCATGATGATTACAGTATGCTGTACTTATTTATAAAAAATGAAGGTCAAGATCATAAAATATTTTCTATATATCTTCATCGTGTGTCCCACTATTGACAGTTTAAATGATGTTGCATCCAGAATTATTCGTAAGCGCTTAAATTGCTTTTTGTTCCATACGTTCAGTTGCTGATGACTCAGCATTAGTGCTCAACCTATTTACTAAAGAGTTCAACATATTGATTTGACAAGAAAGCTTTCTTTACATATATTCACTAAGAAACGAAATCTTAAAATTGTTATTTCTCAGTTATATGATCATTACTCTGTACTTGTGCTCCTATTCATAAGAAATATCAATTAAATATGGGTACTCCCTGATTCATGCCTATGATACCCTAATTCAACTACCACTAGATGGACTGTGTTTTCTGTAGCCTTCAGAAAAAAAAAATCGTGCTCATGTCTAGCAGCTTTCCTTTTAAAAGTTTTTTTGTAACTGTAGTTGTAAAAAAGTGTGGCATTTGGTAATTCTATAACACTGTTCAAAACTTAGATCTGATAGTTGATTCAAAAATTGTATAATTTCTATATCAGTTAAATTTTGAGTATCTGAATTTTCAAAGCTATTTCCTTTAGAGCAATGATAAAGCACGATGGCTTAGGCATATCCATCTTTGTTCACTTGCCATGACAGCTCTGTACTTTTAGATTTAACAACGAAAGTTACTTCACTAGGAAAAAGTGATTAGTTATCACTTAATCTGATTACATTATCATTTGAAACAAAAATATCAGAGAGGAAGCTATACTGAAAGTGGAGATACTTTTTCTTTCTTTCATACTAGTTTTTCATGCATGCATTAGCAAGGTAGAGCTGAGAACAGATGAAGAGAAGGCCTCATTTGCTCATATCAATTCTCTTGATGTCACACATTATGCACTGAAACCACAGCCCCTTATCCATCGCCATACCCGTTGGACCTCTCCATGGCTTCCCTCTCCTGCTTCATATGCCCTAGTTTGGTGCATTGACAGCACATCACCCCTGTGTACTACATTACTTCAATTCAATCTATTCTATAGATGCCTTTCACTCTCCTATATATTCAGGCTCAGATCTTCTTCACTACATTCTTCCATCTCCAGTTTAGTCTTCCCCCTTCTCCTTGTCCCCTGCACTTCTGACATATTTACTCTTTGTCAACCTCTCCTCATTTTCTTCATTTGTCCATGATTTCAGCTCTCTCTCAACAGTTCTCTTGTATTGCTGCAACTCTCTTTTTTCCTATCATTACTTACTTAAGCAAACCTCATAAGCTGATGCAATCCTCCTCGTCAAGATCTGGAAACATATTCAAGTAATAGTCCATACCTTCAGGAAAGTCATTTACATAGATCAAGAAGAGTGATGGTCCTAGATCAGAACCCTGTGGCACTCCATGGTTCACCTCTGCCCATTTGGGTAAGGCTTTTCTAACATGCATCCTCTGTTCCCTTATTCCTGCCTTGTATTCCAGCTACTTTATCAGCCTTCCATGCAGGACTTTGACAAGCACTTTTTGGCATTCAAAATAAAGATTGTCCACCTAGCCTTCCCTTTTATTTAGGACTGACCTCTATCTCACTCATAGAGCTCTAAGAGGTTTGTTACACATGAATTCTACTCCATAAAACCATGCTGTGTGTGTGTGAAAATGTTTTTAAGATAAAGTCATGAAATGATTATCGCCATAACAACAGTGGTGATGTGATGTTTTCCTTCCAGTTGGCCCCTATCTTCTCTGACTCACTACTGGTGACAGTAGTATCATATTTGATATGATAACTCTCCTCCACATTAGGTTGTAGTGTATCGTCTTACCCACCAGACAGTATCATGTGCGGTATGATAACTCTCCTCCACATTAGATGGCAGTGTATCACCTTACCCACCAGAAATTGTATGTTGTATGGAGAGTTCTTTGAAGGCTCGGGGCTTGTACATGCAGGAGGGTGTAAGACATGTGAGGGATAGAACGAGTTAGAGCAATTTGGTATACAGAGAACGATATGATGTAGCTGGACTGAACCAAGGTCTATGAAGCGGTAAGGGGTCCAGGGGAACCATAAACAGGTCTGCTGGAACTAGTTGTGAGTAGGGGACTCTGGTTTCGGTTCATTTGTTGTACATTGGCCCTTCTTACCCTGCAAAAATTTGGGTCAGTACTGTGTTGATAACTCCCACAGTTTCCTAAGGTCACTTGTCCTCCAGTTGCATACTGATGTGGGTTGAAAGAAAGAGGGGCAAAGAAAACGGTCCACCAAGTGTACTACATTATGCATCTTCATCTTTAAATCAACTGTAAAGCACGAGATAACTGGAAAGTCATTCCTTCTTTATTCCTGGACCTCAGGAAAGTATTTGATCCCATTAATCATATCATTCTTGTACACAAGGCTGACGAACGATACTCTTATCCTCGGGTCACTACTAATATGGCTTGACGGCTATCTTAGAAACTGGAAATTTTTCATATGCTTCAGGAGTACTCCCTCATAACTTGATACTTCTGTACCTCAATATTCTCTGTCTCTTCCAACCTGCCTAACTCTGATACGGTCTCCAGTAATTGTGTTCGGTGTGTTCTATGTTTTATTTGAAGTAAAAGCAAGACCATGCTATCGTGAAACATATCATTTACTAGCCCATGAAAACAAAAGGTTTGATAACTGTCGCGACATGAGAACATACAATTATATCTGACGACATGGCTACTTTGATTCATGTCGTGAGCGTCTATAAGCTGCACATACTGACACACGACAGCTTAGCTTGATCTAGTCATGCGACAGCTTAGTATCAGAGTCATCTGATACTAAGGGATGTCAATCCCTTGAATCCAGATAACGTATTATGAAAACCGGATATCTGGCAGTAAAGGCGGGCGCAGCGCCAAGCAGATGGCCTTCACTGGCACTCAGGGAATCTGTCGGCACCTGAGGGAGGTTACCTGACTTACAATTCATATTTTTTTTATTATTGTTGGAGGTATCAGTCACGGACAAAATCCACATCAAGGCCAGGCTTTAACTGATCTATAAAGAGGTTACTGAAGGAGAAGAAAAGACAAGAAAAAGTACTTACGAATTTTGGAGGAAATGAAAGACTTGTCTTTTAAAAGATACAGGGTCATAGTTACTGGGAAAGACATGAGAGGGTAGAGTTCCAAAGCTTCGAGGTGTAGGGAAAGAATCAATTATCAAAACGGCCACACCCTTGAGTTGCCAACGGCCACACAGTACTCGTGTGACGCAGTAGCTTGCCGATTATTGCTTGATCCAGCTAATGGTGAGAGCACACCATTCTACCTATCTATTTATATGCCTATGTAATTATCTATCTCTCTATCATCATAAGCTCTATCTTCTGTGTTGTGTGTCCCCATCTGGAATTATTTTTTTCAGTTTTGGTCATTCTTTTCGGGGAAAAAAATGGACTGAATAGAGATTAATGCGTTGAGCGACCATTATGTTTCTCTGACTGGGAAGCAAATCCTCTGAAAGCCGATTAAAACACTCGAATCTCTGTAGCTTAGAAAAAAGATTAAAAAGAAATCTTACGCAGGTAATCAAATTTATCGAAGGCTTTGATGATTTCCGTCTAACAAGCAACTTAAAGGCTTGACTTGTCTGGTTTCACCCACGGTAATGGATGTAAACTCGTGGGCCAACGATTTACCTCGAATGAGGCAAAGTTCTTTTTTTTCAACAAGACTGTTAATATATGGAATGATTTACCAATTACATTGGTGTGGCCTGGTACATTTTCATATTCAAACTAGTGTTTTCAACAGCCTTGCCATTTAACTTATGCTTCACCATGGCAAAATGATTTGAAACTTCATGGTATCCACCGTTACTGATCAGAGCACCTGTCTTACAAAGTTGGCAGAAAACACTTCAGTCCTCTCTGCAATGACAGGCAGGCTGTAAGTGTGTTCTCTATCCATGCATAATTGTCCCCCCCCCCACTGTGGGAGTGCCTCCTTGAAATTCTGCATCATCCATGTTCGGAAGTTTCTTTACGAAACATATTAGAAGTATTGTCATTAGAGTAGAAAAGCGGTTGGCAGTAGAATGGCCTTCAAGGCGATAAATAACATACTAAAGCGGTAGATTGGCAAGCATGAATTTATTGTTATTTTGATCTTCTATCACTTTCAAAGACTAGAGTCTTGCCTTTGATAGCAATTTTCAGTATCTTTTTCTGACAAAATTCATCGAAGCGGCCCACCAGTTTATCTACCGCTTAATTTGCTAGTAGCTATAAACACAGCATCATCTACGTGCATATAGCAACTGTGGTGAATTCCAACCTGTATCACTATGATAAAGAAGAACACCATAATCATGAAACCTTGCCCTCATACCACGTGATGCCTAGCTCATAAAAAAAAGGAATAATCATGGTGATATCGCACAAATTTGACGCATTTCCGCTCTTATATCAAATCACCAAAAACCACCACGTGTACATGATTTCCTTTGTCCGAGCTCTAAGCAGAATTCAAAAGTCTGCTATGTATAGGTGAGTGTATTGTCAAGAATTCACGGAATCAGCGTAAGCTGACGGAGTTGGCGTGTTCAGCATCTTACTCCCAACCAGGATATCAAATTCCACCGGCACCCGCTATAAGGGCGTGACGAAATGTGAAAATTATAGCAATGTCTGGCAACAGGCTAGCTGGCTGCTTCTGCCCGTGCCAGTGCTCAGGTTTGCCACGTAATGCTCCGAGGGTGTTATGGGATAAAGTGCCACCCACAACATTCTAAAGTAATAACCACCTATGGCAGTTATTTTTACATTATCACTTCAGAGGCTCAACGGCGTGATCTGTTATTCACTTGGTTTTAACTGCAGATGATGGTTCGAAACATTTACGGAAGCGTTTCTGAGGCAGAGTATGAGTATGAAAGCTTGGTAATGCTAGCGTCTCTGTTTATTCTCTCTCTCTCTCTCTCTCTCTCTCTCTCTCAAGGGACTTATCCAAGGGGAAACTATCTCCCCTTCAGCTATACAATATGTAATAAACCTATCAATAGCAATGGTGATTAGTATACTCTTACACTCATATTAAGCTTTAGTTTCTCAAAAGGACCATATACTTGTGAACTTGTTTGTGTTTATGAGAAAATTTTACTATATTTCGGCGGAGCTGTGCACTCGAGGACTTCATATCTCATTCTCTTACTTTTTTTTTTTTTTTTAGCCAGTGATCTTATCAGTCACCTTAACTTTTTCACTGATCTGTTTTTTTCAGTAGTGTTGTCTCATTTTTTCGTGACATTTTATTTACTGTGTCGTTACCAGTCGTCGATTGGCTTCTCTGTGTCTTATTGGTTCATCTCAACGTCAACGTATCCCTATATACAGTAAAAATTTACTGTTGTGATCAGGTAGTTTACTGTAGTAGGCATGTTGTGAACGATAGCGCGAACGATTATAAACGTCATAATTCATCTTCTCTGACTTCCTGATTAGGTAACTTTTGGTCCATAGGAGAAAGAGTCCTCAAACACCTTCCTGGGTTTAAGCTTTCTAATCTTGATCATTTCTCAGCTTTTATTGTAAATCCAAATGACTGGTAATGAATACATCTTTCCTCTGGATCAGTTCTGTTTTTCATTTTATTAATCTCTCTCTGAAACAATAAAAAAAACTTGTTCCCCTACTGCCTTCTTCAGAAATTTGCTTACTATATTGTTTGAAATACTGCACTGCTCTGTGGTAAGGGCAATTTCCCTGCCAGAGTTCCTAAAGCTGAGCGTAGAATTTATACTTTCTTCGTCGATTCTATTATCACTGATGTGTTTCTGTCTCTCATAGATCAGTATCCTGGTGATAAGCGACGAAGTGATGTTTCTATCCATATGAACCTTCCATCGTGCTCTTCAGTCATCTGCCTTATCAAACAGCTTATCTCTCAGCTTGAAACCAACAGCAATAACTACCTTCGCCCGCCCTGTCTCGCTGCTCTTGTCTGTGCTCAGCGTGGGTACCAATCTTTTACTGTCACTTACAGAC
>JAUUDW010304170.1:0-13533 GCA_032361385.1 Panulirus guttatus
TACGACATGCAGGGAATACGTGGGAAGTATTCTTTCTCCCCTATCCCCAGGGATAGTAATAAAAGGGCCGACTGAGAGCATAACAGCAAAAACAGCAATATAGCACAAGATGGGCAGGGTGAGAAAAAGATGCAATGTGTGACTGGGTAAGAGGCACTGAAATGTGTGCTGATCTTAATGCATGTAATGGTCTTACCACTTTCATTCTGAAGGGTTTAATGGCATGAATAAATAATGATTACATAAAAAAGTTAAGATAAAACTCTTACCTAAATTATGGTCTGTGGTAATATGGGTAGTGCCTTGTGAACGGTCATAATGGGAATTAGCAAAAGTAAGGAATGAACGTGCTAGCCGTCGATGCCTCACTGCTAATACCCCCACAACCACAATTAAGGCTACCACCACCAGGAATACAGACACAGCAACACCCACAACACTGCTCTGTGACAATACTATTTCATCACCTGATGAAATAGGCATCAATTACAAACTTTGTAAAGCTAAAAGTTATGTTCAATCACATATTCCATTATTCACAGTTCTTGTTAAGCACAAATCATGTCATTTCATCCTCAGCTTACACATGGTTGAAAACATAATGATAACCCTGTCATTTTTGCATGAACAGGTTTTCATTTCAAGATGTTTCATAAAAATATCTCAAATACAGAGAATTACCATATCTTACCAATGGGTTTTTCGAACCGAATAAGCTGTGACTTTGGTGAAAGATAGCCATCTGCATCCTTGAGAGCCACAGCAGCATAATAAATGACCCCTGAGGATACATTATTCACAACCAGGGGGGGATGAGCACACTCGTACATGAAAGCATCACTCATGTCACTATTCTTGGACACATACAGGATGAAAGTAAAGCTGAAAAGAAGGGATAAAGTGAGGAATTATTTACTGGCACAATTATGATACTCAACCTCATTATCATTTCCCCTAACATTCTTTTTCAGTCTCCGAGTCAAGCAGTCACTTATATAACAGTCTAACAATGAACAATGACAAAGTCATGCTCTTACGCAAGGAAAGATCTCCATATCTGTATAAGGATAATGAACACTACTTTCACTAACTCTTCTAACTTCTATTTTCTTCTTTCTATGAGTCTGCATTGTAAATTTTCTTTCACTTCAAACAGTCATATTTCTTGGTACAAGTTAATGTTAAATTTTCTGAGTAAATTCAATTTTTTGGGAATAATTCTAATTGTTACTGTTGAGTCTGTGACATTCAAAGATATAGGAATGATTACTAAGTGAAAAGTTTATGGATGACAAAGCTTGCATCATCCTGTTTTAAGTGCAAGGGAATGTTATTGGACACTGAATGCTGGCTTCTACGGTTAAAAAGGCACTAAAGGCTAAGAAGCAGCATTAGAGTTCTTTAGCTCTGGAGACTATATTGACATGGCCAACCCTTTGACGAAGTTCCAGTTGGAACAGGCGTCAGAGATATAGATAGATTCATATTCATCTTTATTAAAACCTGGTTTAAATCATTCATTATGTGTACACAATCACTATTTCTGCTATCACATGTTGCTTCTAGGTGGGCAATGGTACCATCCAATACAAACCTCAATTAGTTTTGTTATAATAACCAAATTTAGCACTGTTTTGATTAGTGCTTGGTATTCAGAATGCATCACAGGTATTAATCAACTTACCCCTGCTTATGGGTGGACTGGTTCCCCAAGCACTAGCATACATACAAATGGACTGGTTAAAGGGTTAATATATAAAAACGTAATAACTAAATACGCACTTACTTTTGATTCAAAATTTCATTGGGCAGAGTCTCATTATTCTTCCAACGGAATGATTCATTAAGTGGATTATATATCAATTCATATGGTGGAGGGATAATGGGGCCATCACACAAAGCTGGACGGCTTAATCGAGCACCTGTCAGAGCACTTCTTGCAGTGATGGAATAATGACCACCCCAGTGAGCATGGACAGAGTGACTGTGTGTATGGTTCTTTTGACTCAGCAACATGAAGTATGATGTCACATTGCGTACAATATCCTTGATAAGGAGCTGTTAAGAAGAAAATTCATATTAAATACTCATATCAAAACATCATAGAGAAACATACATGAATAAGATACATAAAGGATGTAAGATTACCAGGGTACTTGAAGATGTTTCTGAAATAGCATCTTTTTATTTCTTAAGGTGTGCACAGGACATAACTAATTGGAGTGGTGTGGTATACAGCAATGACATGCTGTCAATGGGCTGAACAAGCTGGGGAAACAAGGAAATGGTCTGTGAGGGCTTGACTGTGGATGAGAGGCTCTGGTTCTAGTACATCATACATGACAGGTAGAGAATGGATGTTAACAAATGAGGTCACTGTTTGTAAGTTCCTGATGCTACCTTATTGGTAGGAAATGGCAACATGTAAAATAAAAATAAAGTTGTATGAAATGGCATACAACAGTGGAAACTGCTCAGTCAAGCATGACATAATATGTATAGTAAAAAAAAAAACTAGAATGGAATCTGAAATTGCTGAACTTTCCCTCTAAGCATAACAGGCAGTATCCACCCATCAAAGCATGAGAGCAAATGCAGGAATTTCCAATACTTTCTGGTTATTTCACATCAAAAGTTCCAAAGAAATTTTATCTTAAACTCTTTAAATATCTTCCTTACATTACTGAACACTAATTTACCTTTTGTACAAGTGAAAGAACCACCTACCATATCAAACACTAGATATAAAGTGATGATTATCATATCACCAGAATTATATTGTAGAGGAGGGGACCTGCACACCACAACAGGTGTTCATCAGACAAAATGGGTTTGTTCTGGAAGAGAACATCCTCCTATACCTATACTGCATGAGAGAAGCCAGCCTCTGGGTTAAAGACAGCTACAAACAAGCTAACTTTGATCACTCACAACAGCTTCACCTCTGAAACCCTAAAACTCTACAAAGGAGTTCCACATGGGGAATTCTTTCTCTAACCGTCAATAATCTCTTCTTTCTGCAAATCACTTATATAAAGGTCCTCTCACATGCAGATGACCTCACAATCACATCACAATACCCTGATATCACAGCAGCAACAATAAACATGCAGCACAACATAACCCAAAACAAAATGTCTCCATTTCTACAGAAGTCTTCAATCCATCTTTTAAACCAAGTCACCTCGAATGGAAAATAAAGCACTCAAAATAATTACTGGCCACTTAAACAAACACTCACCACCTATGCAATGATACAAAAATCCTCCCAATACAATCTCACCACAACATGTTCAACACCAATTTCTTTACAACAGCACTAGACCCTTCCTAACCAAACCACACCATAACTTACCTCCAACCCCTAAGTAGAAATACAAAGTCTAGCCCTGCCTCACACTTCAGCAACCTCTGCTAACAAATCCCCCATCCCTAATACACACAACACTTACAAAACACAATTTATCTATCGATCTATCTATATCTCTGACATCCATTCCCTCCAGGAACTCCATCAAGGGGATGGCTGTAGAAAAAGTCTCCATAACTGGTGAACTCAAGCACTGGCAGAGGGCAACTCTAGCTCAGCGTTTGCAGACGCTCAAACCTAATGTTCCTACTAACTATTTCTCCCTAATGTGTCTACTTAACGTTCCAACCCATTACTTCTACCTAATGCTCCCACCTAATGTTCCTACCTACTACTCCTACCTAAGGTTTCTACCTAATGCTCCCACCTAAAATATCTACCTACCAATTCTATCTATTGTTCCTACCATTTTGCCAAAAGGCAGGGCTTACGCATAATGCTCACCACAGGAAAGGCTAAAGTTACGAAGAATAGGTTGGGTGGGTTAAGTGAGGTCAAGTGTTATGTGTGAAGAGATTGTATGTTTGTGGACAGAATGCCAGCAGTCCATATGTAGGTGAGGCAGAAAGAAAAGACAGCTACCTGGGTCAGAGGAGTGCAACTTGACAACCAATGAAGAGCTGGCTAACTATGCAGCCGTTACTAAACTTCCCGATACCCAGGCATATAGTACTGGTAATATATCTCCCTGGTCAGTGGCTGCCTACCAACTACTACCTACACACCGAAACAAAGCAAAAGGCACTAAACAACATGCCTTTCTCGCATACATCACATCACATATTCTTCCACCAATGCTCTCCCTCCAGTACTCTTCCACTAACTTTCCCTATTTCACAGGTTGTCTTTCTCTTACAACAACACCTTTAATCATACAATCATACATTCTCCTAGTAAAATCCCTGTCTTGCATTCTTTCCACAAGCAAAAACCACCTCAAAGTATAATGTTCATCACCTCTACCACTCCAAAATTCATTCCTTTTGCATTCCTTCTCATACCAAATCTCTCAACCACCCTATCATTTCTTCCTTCTAGTCATACCACATGCTCCTTTAAAACAGCTCATTTCCACAGCCTGCTTTCTTGACCTCTGTGACTCATTCACCTGTGCTCAGCTGTGTGTTTAGGCTGCAAAAGTCAGGGTAGGGAACTATGCTGTCTGTTAATCCTTTCTTCACTTCCATTTCACTGACCAACCCCTAGGGGTGGTTGAACAGTTGGGTTGACTGTGGACCGACTGCTACAACCAGGATGTGAAACTATGTGCTTCACCCTAGGCAGCCCATGAATGTGTCAAGGTCATGGAAGTATACCCAACAATATTCTAAAAGGTTTTATGACTGTAACTCACCAAGTATTGAAGACTATCATTTTCTTCCTGAGGGCAGGCAGTTTCCCATGTCATTACCATGGTCATATTCACTAATCTTGCTTGTAAGTTCTTTGGAGGGGCCAATGGATCAGCACCAGTTTGTATCTAAATATCGAAGAATATATATAAATCAATTTTGTCAAAAAAAGATGAATAAACTTCATATATGATGGAATTTCTGTAAAAACAATTTCAGCATTACTATTACATTTAAAAAAAAATTGCACTGTAGAAAAAATAAAAGATAATTCATGTACTTGGAAGTAATGCTGTAGGAGCTGTTCTGCTTTGTTTCTGAACAACTGTGGACTAAGTTTAAAAACCATAAGTTATAATCTAATACATAAATTCTACGTGTTCATGTTGGGGAGGTGTGCAAAGTGAGAGAGTGATAGCAAGTAGTTTGGTGAGGAGAGAAAAGGTGGTGTAAGCCTTTCGTAACAAAATTGTTGCAAGGCGACAGGAGTGGGTGGTATACCAGAGTAATTTATTAAGAAAGGGGTTGGCCGTGCTGTTGGCTTATGAGTTAGGATTTTCAAAGTATGCATGGATCATGGTGAAGTGCCTAAGGACTGCTGGAATGCATATATACTGCCACAGTATAAAGGCAAGGGGCACAAGGGTGAGTGCTTGAACTGCAGAGGTACAAGTTTGCTGGGGTACCTGGTAAGTTGGGAGAGTGATGACTGAAGTTGGAGGCAAGTAAGGTGCATCAGACTGGGGAGGAACAATGTCAATGTCGTTTTGAGAGTGGTATAGCATGTTCAAGAAATACTTAAAGAAATAGAAGGATTTGTAAGTGCCATTTATGGATCTAGAGAAAGCATATGCTAGGGTTGATAGACATGCCTTTTGGAAGGTCTTATGAATCCATGGTGCAGGAGGAAAGGTGCTAGAAGCAGTGAGAAGTATTTATCAAGAGTGTATGGCATATGAACGAGTAGGAAGAGAGGAGAGTGAATGATTCAAAGTGAAGGCTGCTCTACGGCAGGGGTGAACTATGTCACCATGGCTATCTAATTTGTTTACGGATGGGATGGTGAAGGAGATAAATGCAAGGGTCTTGGAGAGGAGGGCAAGTACGCAGTTTGAAGGAGGTGAGGGGGACTGGGAAAAGTCAGTTGTATGCTGATGACACAGCACTGGTGGCAGATTCGTGTGAGAAACTGCATATGTTAAGAGACTGAGTTTGGGAGAGCGGATGAAAGGAGGATGTTGAAAGCAAATGTGCAGGAAAGTAAAGTTATTAGGCTTAGCAGGGCAGAAAGAAAGGTTAGTTGGGGATGTGAGTTTAAATGAAGAAAACTTGGAAGAAATGATATGTTTTGGATAACTGGGAGTGGACATGGTAGCAAATGGAACAATGGAAGCAAAAGCGAGTCATTGGGTGGGTAATATCTGCTTCTTTCCCATAACTGTAAAGCTATGGAACTCTCTAACCCTCTCATCTCTTTCGTTACAACTTCATTCTGTGTCTTTCTAAAGGGTACATTTTCCACCTCATCCTACACTCTTAGGATCTTTTTTTACCTTTCTTCTTATTTCTTCCACTTTTTAACCATTTTTATACCTTTATTATGGTTAAGCCCCAATGTGGACTTTCATACATGACTGGAACCCCCCAACAAAAATTAGAAAAAGAAAAGAAAAGAAATCCCACAACTGCTCAACCCAAAAGATGCTTGATTTGAGACATTCTAATGTCATATAAATCTTTAAGAAGCATCTTACAACACTAAAACAGGCAGAGAATAAAACAGGTAGAGAATAAAATGATGTGTCATGTGGGGAGTCAGCTGTATATGTTTAAATTCACAGAATGTCAGATGCACATTAACAGCATCATGTACTGAAGCTTGATAGGTGTTTCAAGGTCTCTGGGGTGTTCCTAAATCTCACAATAAAGGAAAATGCTTTATGAAGGACAAGGGGTAAATTTAATTTAATCATCCCAAATAAGGAGAAAAAAAAATCACAGAAACAGGGTTAAGAAACCCAATCCCTAACTCTGCTGCCTAGGATCGAAAAACCCATTTTGCACAGCTGTGCAGCTGACAAGAAATGGTGTAGTTTGTTTCTCTGTGTTTTTCTTACCAAAAGTCCATCCCTATGGGACGGTTGGTTATTCAAAGAAAATCCAATCTTTCACATACCAAAAAAATTTCATTATCATACAAAGCACCAAATAATAAATGTTATATTCATTAAAACTTACCTGTTTTACTGCAACTGGACCAATGCCTATTGGTCCTTCTACCATTACAACCAGCAGGTATGTCTCACACGCATCTAACCCTTGGACCATAAGCGATGTGTTATTAGTTGTAGCAACATTAGCACTGTGCTTAAGTTCATTAGAACTCTTGCCCCACACAATGCGATACGTCCAAGCAATCTATTATATGAGAAAAAGTATAGTTCTTTGAAAAAGACAAATAATGCAAATCTAATGTAAATCATTAAATACAAAAGAATGCTGTAAGCATTAACCAAAAGTTATTAGGCATACAAAACTTGTACAAAGCCTAACACTTTTTTCAATTAAACTATCATTCAAGTTATTCTGTACATTGCTGTTTAATTTAACAGTGCAACAGCATACAGAGATCCTTCCCTAAAGAAACCTTGCACCATGTATCTATGCACAAAATCTACTCTCAACCATCTGTCATGTTTAATCTTCTCACATGATATATGACCCTCTTTATGCTGAAGGAGTTTCCTTACAGTCATTTATACTATTTCCCTCATCTCCTGTGATTATCATTTGTGTTATATGAATTTCTTTAAGTTGACTGATTACTATAGACAAAAATCTTTCAATGCTATCATGTTTGTCCATCTCTAAGCACTCTGTGGGTTATCAAAATTACATGTAACATCTATCTATCTATCTATTCATCTCTAACGCCCATTCCCTCCATGAATTCCCATCACTGGGATAGCCACGGCAAAAGTTTCCACTTATCCCTCTCCTTCCAAGCCTCCCTCACATACACCATTCCATGCATTCTTCCACCATTTCTCTCCCTCCAATACTCTTCCAATCTATGACAGGTGGTCCACCTCTCACACCAACCCCTTTTAATTGTATTATCATACACTCTCCACGTTAACTCCTCATCTTGCACTCTCTAAACATGCCTAAACCACCTCAAAGTATTATGTTTCACCCCTTTAACACTCTACAACTCATTCCTTTTACATTCCCTACTATACCAGATCTCTCATACACACCCTCATTTCTTTCTTCATTCCATCTAGTCATACCACATGCTCCTTTCAAATAGCTCACTTCCACAGCCTGGATTCTTGACCTCTGTGACTCACTCCATGCCCATGTTTTGGCTGCATGGGTCAGGGTTGGGAGGACTGAGCTGTCCCTTAATCCTTTCTTCACTTCCATAATCACACCTCTATCCTTCATTATTCTGCTATGGGACCTTATGACTCTCCTACCATGTACTGCTCTCTCCCCCATCTCACCTTCCATATCATCAAACTTACCCAAGACAGACCCTAAACACTTAAATCCTGTCACCTCTTCCAGTCTTTCTTCCCCCATATCTATAACACACTTCTGTACACTATCTTCTCTCACTCTACAGGGATTTGCAAAATCTATAATTTCACTCTAATGCCTTTCAAACACCATTACTTTACTTTTACTCACATTTACCTTCAATTGCCTACACTCACACACCCCATAAAACACACTTACAACCATCTGCAATTTCTCTTTGCTCTTTGGAAACAACACAGTATCATCTGCAAATATGCATGTCACCAGCCACTATACCTCATCACGACACTCCATCTCTGCACCCCTTTCCCTAGTTATGCTTTTATCCCTCTTATCACTCCAACTAAATATATGTTAAAATGCCACAGTGACACCACACAGCCCTGCCTCACACCCATATGTATACTGAAACTTTTACTCAACTCTCCATGTATTCTCACCCATGCATTTGCTTCTCTATACAAGGCTTTTACGTCATTCAACAGTTGTCCCCTTACCCCGTATATCCTTAACACATCCCAATAAGCATTCCACTGAACTCTGTCATAAGCTTTTTCCAGATCCATAAAAGATGCATACAACTTCTCAATTTTCACTAGATACTTTTCCACAACCACTCTCACCACAATAATCTAATCCACACATCTACCTTCCCTAAAACCCCCTTGCTCCTTACTTATTCTGCATTCAGTTACTTCAATCATTCTATCAATCAACAAACTTGCAAACAATTTTCCTAGTATACTTAACAGATTTATTTCCCTAAAATTGTTACATACATCCTTAGTACCTTTCCTTTGAAAAAAGAAACAACAATAGCTTTCATCCAATCCTCAAGCACAACCTTCAGTTTCCATGCTAAATTACATATCATATGCATCCATTCTTATCACACTTTCTCCTCCATACTTCAACACTTCAGTCATAATCCCATCCATTGCAGGTGCCTCTCATACCTTCAAACTCATTACTGCCCTAATTAACTCCCTTCTTGTTATAGGCCACTGCACTTGTATCCTTTTCCTTCCATCTTCCATACCCATGCATGTAACAACTGCTGCCTCCCCTTTTCCCACATTCATCAGTTCTATAAAATACTCTTTCCATCTTCCTTTCACTTCTTCCTTTTGATTCACCAGCTCCCCTTCCTTACTTCTCACATTAACATACCCACTCTTACATTACACTCTTTCCTTTGTCAACTCCTTTCAGTACAATTTCTTAATTCCCTTAACCTTTTCATGCCACTATCTTCCAAAATCCTAATCTACTCTTTCTTTGCCTTCCTCTATCAGTTTCTTAACATTCCATTTAAACATCTTATACTCTTCCATCCTCTTTTGCTGAACTTCCACAAGTTCATTCCTTTGGAGCAATCAACCACATGCCTTTTTCTTCTCTTCCATAGCATTTCTACTCTCATTCATCCATCATGCACTTCCCCTTTTATTCTTATATTTCAGAACCTTGTATCCAACTACTAATTCTAAAAACTATTAAAAGTCTTTCTATCAAAATTCTAAAGACTTCATGCACACAAGACTTCAGCCTTACATTTACTGCACTTTCATCTAAACTTTCTGTCATCCTTTCATACTTCTTGCACTGTTTCTGATTTACCTTCTCCCTTGCCAAAACTTTTACCTCTCTATTCTTCCTTACACCATACCTCCACTTCTCCTCAATCCTCACCTCCATGAGAACTGCAAATTGGTCAAATTCTCCAAAGAATCTATCACAACTCTAGCATCCAACACAAACTTTCTCAACCTATCATCTACTGCCACATAGTCAATCTAACACTTTTGTTCTTCTCTTCCATCATCTCTCATCCTGATATATCTGTGGATCATCATGTGCTACAAAAAGTGTTTGTATGGAATAAATCCCCCTCTTAGCAAAGATATCCACAAGGTAACTTGTTCTCACTTATTCTAGGCACTCCCCATTCACATGCAACAGCTGGCCAGAAATTAGCTGAACTGCAAATTCGGGCAATCTCTGGATTTTGCTCAAATAAAAATTCATAAATAGCTTGAGCACAATGTACTGCAATGACTACAAAAATGTAAGACAAAATTATGTATTCAAAGACATTCATTCATGATGGGGGTGATCTCACTGACAGGCAGTCATTCCTAATGATACTATAATTTCTGGTAAACTGGTGGACCTGTGACCATATGTTAGATTACCATTTCAAGTTAATATATTTCATTTGCAAAATTTCTTTCTTTATATAATAAAAGCAAATAAGGCCCTCAATTGGGTGCTTCTGGCAGAAAGATCCTTATCTCTCCCTCATCACAACTTACTTCAAAAAAACCTTGCTGATAAACTGATACTTACACATGAAGTTTCTCACCTTTCTCACCAAACACAATGTAGATTTATGGAAGTCTGTCATTCACCAGTCACCCAGTAAATATTCTCCGACTGTTCATATCCTCATACTCTCTGTTTTCAACAACTCTGAAACTTCCCCACTGCAATTTGTGTCTGGTGATTCAGCTTTTTAGCCAGCTTCCTATGTGGTGTTAAATAGTTTCTGGCCATCCAGATACAAACAATCCACCTTACATTTTCTCCTGTTCAACAGTGAGCTCACTCTCTTGTAATAAAATCTGAAAAGTTTGTTATGCATGACCTTGGTTTTCCCTGTACCATGTTTTCTCACACTAAAGTAATTTCTCATTTGCAGGAAGTGATCTGTTTGCTTTTTACCTTTTCCAGTACCCTATAAACCACATTCATCAGGGAGACTCTGATTCAGTATTTCAATATGATGTTTGCCCTTTTCCACTCCCTTGGCAAATCTGCAGTACTCCAATAACATCCTGAACTGTATTATGAGAGGTTCATCAAGAATATCTGTATATATCTTCAGTACAATTGATGATAATTCATTAGGAACATGAGTCTTATATGGGTCAAGACCCTTTAGTATTCTCTGAATGTCTTTCTTATGCGTCTCAGTACTTTCTAAGACCTCCCCTTTCCATCTCATTTTTGCTGGGGCTACAGTGTGTTCCTCTGTGAAAACATGTTTAAATTTACTTCATCCTCAAAACCTCTAACTTCTAAATCCCCATGCCTAATTAGTGCTTTCAAACTGACAATTTCCTCTTGATAAGTTTAAGGAAAAACATTGGTTTTCATGTGGACTTGCCAACTTTTTCTTTACAAAAATTATTTTGTCCTTCTTTCTTACCCACTAACTTGTTCCTTGCTCTCTTAACTCAAACAAGCTTTTATCTTCTCCACAGAATATCTTAAAGCTTTTCTGCTTTTTGCCACCTCTAATGGAACTATTCCTCCCTCTTTCTTAAACTTCCCTCTGTTTGTTCTTTCTCCACAATAAATTTAACAAAACCTTCCACAACAATACCTTGATTCATTACTACTGAACTCCAATTCCCAATTTATATTAACACAGAAACTGTTAACTCCTGTGTAGCTTTCAAGATTATAACATTTCTTTACATCTTCTCTCATCTCAGCTCTTACAACTTCCTCATTTATCACAAAATCAAACTTAAGCATTACATGGTGACTTTTTTGAAATGGTGTATGATGTGGTACATATGATATTCTCAATATCCATGCAGGTATGGGTGAAGATATGATCTAGTAATCATGGTGTTCACTAACATGCTGGTATAGGAAATTTTCTTGTAAACACTCTACGAACTTGTTTCTCCATGATTCCCTGTCACCAAGAGAATCCAAATTTCTCCAGTCTCCTTTCCATGAATATCGCCCATTATCATGACTTTATCTTCTCTTATAGGGCATTTTACTTTCCCATTGTTCCTACATTGTTATTGCTGTACATTTATTTTGGATCATTAAATTTCTTTGGAGGATTATATAATATCAACAATATTGTGCACTTCTTTTCCACACTTACCCTATCAAGCATTGCCTGAATGGGCCATCTACAACCATATTCTGAAACTAAAGGTTATCTCTTATTATTAGGGCCAATCCTCCATCTACATCTTCTCTTTCCCTCCATACTGTCATGTACCCCTCTAGACAGAGAAAGTGTATTTCTAAAGTGACCTTTGTGTCCACTTCTCCAACAATATGAGGTATGTTTTCCCTTTAATGATCTTTAAATTACAGCCCTTTACGATTTACTAATTATCCATCTGCTTTTGTATATATTACTTTCTGTCTGACATTACCAAACCCTTAACATTCCTCACCTCAAGATATTGCTGGTGGAGGTGTCCTCTTGCTGCATTGGATGTATCACATTCTTTACCATCAAACTACTTTCTTTGCTTTTCACTTCCTCTTGCCACAGTCTATAATCTTTAATGAATATCTCATCGAATTCCACCTTGCTCTTAAACTGCTTTGCCCACTGAAGTACCTCCTAGCTAGATGACTCCAAAGCAAAGATAACCACAACTGGAAGTCCCCAATTATCTTAATTATAACCATCAATTCTTCTTTATTACAGAAAGTGCATCTGACAATTCTACATCCTCCAATAATCTCTCAATTAGAATGTACCCCCCTCCCTTTCCTCTTTATTTGGTGTATGATCTTAGTCCAGCCCAACTGAAGATTTAAGTCTGTCAAATTCCTAGTTTAATAATCTCTCACACTGCTGCACCACCCATTTATTGAAAGAGTCCAATGATTTCAGTTCAGCAACCTCTGAGTTTGTAACTTTCTCTATAATTTCTCTTTTTATTAACAAGCACTGATCCTGTATGCTCTGCACTTTTCTAAAGTTTTCATCCAATGAACCATAATTTTTCCACATTGCTCTGTTTCAGCCTACATCTTTATTCAGTCTCTTGGGAATGTCTGTTACAATGACCCCAGGTTAACTGTCCCACTGCATCAGTTATCACAAGCAAAGTCTGTTGAAAATCCCCCAAAACTGCTTCTTTTCCACCCCCTACCCACCACTTTCAAGTTTCCATACCTTGTATTATAGGCAATTCCTCCGTTCAACATTCTTTCAAACATCTAGACAGCCCTCTAAGAGCTTTCCTGTTCATTCATTCATCATTCTTTCCTTTGTTTATGTAACTTCTGATCCCCCTTAACTTTAACAAATCTGTGATCATGCTCTTTTCGTTTTCATTGTTAATCCCCTGAACACCTCCCTCATCTCACACCACCCTTCTTAATTCTTAAACTGATTCCTTTTAATTTCCTCCTCTAGTTGTGCTAACATTTTATTCTGCTTTATTATAATTTCCCAAGATATCTTCAAACTTTTATTCACTAGTGATTCGTCCC
>JAUUDW010304281.1:0-13533 GCA_032361385.1 Panulirus guttatus
CTGGCAGCCATACCATGGGGTCCAGCCCTGCTGGTGCAGTGCCTCCCCAAGGGAGAATGGTGTCCATCTGTCTCTCAAGCCAAATGTCACTCTTGCCGACCAAGTTGCTCGAGTCCAATTCGTCAGAAATCTGGAAGTTCTCATAGCCTGAAAGTGCATGGACCTAATACCCTAAGTTTGTGGACATTAGTTTTGAAATCGAATTTTTTGTTGTCTGGCTATTGCTGCTTCCCATAGTTTTTTGCTGGTAAATAGTTGCTCGAGAATCAGCCGTTATGATACGTCCTCTTTTCCTCGAAGAGATAAACTGTGGAACTCTCCTTTGTTTTTTCTAACTTTCCCACTTCCAATAACCTTTATACCTCTAAGAGTCACTTCTACAAATTCCTGAGGAGCTCTGATTAAATTCTTAATTGTTTTTCCATTTTCCTTTCATCCGAGGAGACCATGATTGGTGTATGTTTTGCCCGCGCCATGCGGCTACTGTGATAAAAAAATGATTACACACATTTCTTTCCCCCTCGACGTATCTCGCCGTATTTCCCACCCGACCGCTGCTGCGTCACCTCGTAAAAAGGTATATATATGGTCCAACCCTTTCAAATTCTATATAGCATCATCGCCCAGCACGAAATTCCATTTGTGGTTCATCTTGCCACGGACGTGTAAGTCTTCCTCGCCTGTCCATTTTATTACATAGCGGGACTTGGCTGGACGGTAGACCTGTATCTACCATCTACCGCCTTGTGGTGGGACCTCGTCTCCCTTCAACAGTGTATACACCTCGTTCGTTCACCTCGTCTGTGGACAGCGTAAAAGTATCCCTTTCCATACGTATGTCTCACGATGGTTTCGGAGGTCTTTCTATACCCCCATAGCTTTGTCTGGGACTTTACCCTCCCTTACAAATACCTTACGATGGTTTCGGAGGTCTGCTCCCACTGCTTGGTGTGGGGACCTTACCATACCTCACGTATACCTTACGTGTATTCTGGAGGTCTTGTATCCCAACAGCTCGGTCTTGGACCGCATGTACGTACGAGTGTGGGAAGAATGTGCTTGACTCGTGCATTTGGCAGAGGAGGATGTACGAGTAGAACATGCCCTTCTAGGGGTATCGAAGGAGCCGTTTGTAAATCCAGAGTTGTCTAGTGTGACGACAGCCCTCAGGGATGGCTCGTGACCGTCACGTCCCTTGTGTTTGTGTTGTGTGGGTGTGTGTGAGTTATGGAAGTTCAGAGGATTTCAAGATGATTATCGTGCGAGTTGTGGAAGTTCAGAGGACTTCAAGATGATAATTATCGAGTCCTGAATACGGGGTCGTGTCCTCATCAGGCTCACGTCGTCACCAGATCCAAAACACTTGTGATGAAGTCCCAGGGCACCACGAGTTCCGGGGTGTCGTCAGCAGTACCTGTAGGAGGGTCGGACTGCCAGTACCATCAGGAGTACCAAGGGCTGTGTCAGTCATCAGATCCGGTATCAGGGTGGCGCTCGGGTGCGAGTTACCTCAGCAGGAGATAAGAGATCTCCGCCTCCAACTGGAGGACTCTGCTGGGGTTCCTCCTCTTCGGGAGATAAGGAACTTCAGATTTCTTCAGCTGTTGATACTCGAGGGGAGGGAAAGAAAAAAGCGGGCGATAGGAGCCGAGGAGACGAGTCGAGGGAGGGAAGAAAGGTGCCCACTCACCGTTGGGCTGATAACGGTGACGGAGCCCGGCAAGTCCAGGGCTGCCTGGAGTGAGGGAGGGAGAGGAGAGGGTTGGGACAGAGTTAGTGGCGTTAGGGGATGAATGAGGATAAGGTTCAGGCAGTATGACGTTGGGTTAAGGTGTTGGGGGAGGAACACAGGAGGAACGATATGCAGAGGACAACGATGATGACATTTGGGTCGAGGGGTGACGATGTCGGTACCCTCGTTGAAGGACGAGAGACGATCGTGATGAACTAGACGCTGCTTGGAAGATATAACGCCAGCGATGATTTGATGAGAGGCGGTGTTGTTAAATTCGTGCGAGGAATGTTAACAGAACGCTGAGATGCGACGGTGATAAAGCTTCGTTAACTAGTTTTCCAGATGAAGACAAAAGACTGGAGTCGAGTGTTGTCCCTCCATGTGTGACATGCTGGTTTTGGCTTCTTGGTTTTAAGCAAGGCATCGACACCAACCGTATCGGCAGATGCGTAAAATGCCGTCCGAGTGACCCAACGGTAGTGTGATGGCCACCCGAACAGGCCATGTGTCCAAACGGGCCATAGAGAAGGGCGTTGTCCATGACCTGATAGTTATCACTGAGCGTGTCATCGGTTACCCAACTGTTGATGTCATGAAGGTATTTATTTACTGGTGTTGCAACGGTATGTCAGTGGCCGAGATCGCACTATCACGAAGTTGATCGCAATTATTATCACCTAATGGAGGCAAGACATTCGTGCTCTCGAGATGGTGACTCACTCGCCAGCCGAAGTGGACGTGGGGGTAATCAGAGGTTGTGATTCACCTGCTGATGTGGACATAGAGGAATCAGAGGTTGTGGATCCACTGATTCACCTGCTGATGGAGACACAGAAGGGCCTTGAATACAGTGGCTTCTATTGCGACAGTAGTAGCGCCAAGGGCGACAGTGAAAAAAATGGCAAGTAAAAACAACGGTGTCAGTAGCAGTAAACATGACAAGGTCAGTAAACAACGACAGTATAAAAATTCATAACAAATACAACCACAAAACAGCGGCAGGTACAACAACATTGTACACATCAGCATCATGAAAGAAGTTGTAGTAGTAATGGTAGTAGTAGAAGTAGTAGTAGAAGTAGTAGTAGTAGTAGTAGTAGCAGTAGTAGCAGTAGTAGTAGTAGTAAAAGTAGTAGGCAGCAGTAGTAGTTCCACTCTTTTTCCTCCTCTAGGGAGTGAGGGGCTGTGTGGAAATACTTGCCCCCCTCCCAACCCGTACATGGTCAGTCTGCGTCGGAGAAAATGCCTCTCTTCGTCGCCCGGGGTATATGACAGGTAGAGAGAGCGCGGGTTGGCCTTCAGGGATCGTGGATCCTCTGTTGCCCACGCCTCTAGCCTCAACCTCCGTCGGAGAATTTTCCCCGACCTGTCGTATTAGACTGTAACTCATTACTAGCCGGCCAGATTATCCAACGTGAACCCCATGTCCTGTCCTGAGACTCGTTCTGCTTGAACCCTGGCCTCTCTTGAGCCTCCTGACTTACGTTCGCAGAGTGGCTTTGTCTGTTCCTCAACTCTTGCCAGCCTTCTTGGAGCCGTCCTGTCCTTCCGTTAACATTAACGACGGTACGACATCAGCAAGACGTTAACAGCCAGTTGCTATGATGGTCTGTGGCCTCAGCCTGACTCTTGGAGGTACCTTCCCCGTGGAATGGGAGGAGTTTCCGGCTGTGCCACTGGGGTGGTTTACCTGCCGATGGGATGGGGAGAGAACCACCACATTCACGATTATGTTTTCCAGTCATTTGGTAAGTCAGTATGGAACATCTGACATATTATTTTTGCCTGGACGAAGAACTTTCATACCACGAGCTTCTCTTGTCTCAATGGCCGACATTTCTTCGCTCTTTAACAGCATCTTTCCCGCTTATCGTCCGCCAAATTCCATCATCTACCACGCGTCCTCATATTTTTCACTCTTCCTCATCGTTTCTGTCGCATCTTTTTTATCCTGACAGTTTCTTCGCATACTGCCACGTTCTGGGATATTTCATCGCTGGGTGTTGTAAGTCTTGCATAATTTTCCTGGCATTTCAGCCTGTGTTCTGGGGCGCCTCCCAGATGGCTCGCCTTTCCAAGTTCGCCTCCTCGTTGCGTCGGGTTGAATTAGCGGTGTCTCAGCTGGGGAATTGCTGGCTCACACCCCTGTGCTCCTGCCCCTCACACACGCACACGCACACACACACACACACACACACACACACACACACACACACACACACACAGGCCCCAATATTTTTTTCTCTTTTCCCAGACTGAACTATATTTTTTTTAACCCGTTGAAACTGATACCGGGTTCGCAGAAAATATTGATTATTCATAGCATGTGCGCGCGTGATTAGGAACTACTTTGATGGCTGCGAGAGTGGCAGCGTTTATTCCGGCTTGATGGCAAAGCCTGCCGAAGTGCACGGGTGGTGTAGGTAACGCACAGAAACGTGGTGGAGTCGCCTCCAGAGGGCACCACGGGTTTCGTTGAGTTGACTCGTGTCCAAAAAGAATTTGATTTTACCTTAAAAGAAAATGGAAGCCTTGTGGAAAAGAGACGCCGAGAGAAAAATCAGAGAGAGACAGCCACGTTGAAAACAGTCGCCCTCCTCCTCCTCTTCTCTCAAGGTTTAAATTTGAAGCTATCACCGGCATTCGTCCCCCGCCCCCCACCACACAGTCCCCACCATTCCCGCCGCCATTCCCATGACTACCACAGCCATTCCCATCTTCGAATTCCAATGAGAGGCGTCATCATTTTCTTTTCCTCCTCCCCCTCCTCCTCCTCGCTCCCCCTCTACTTTCTCGCCCCATCGTAAGAAGTCTTGAGAGCCCAATCGTCGTCTCCATTTCAATTTTTTTCAAATTGGCAGAAATTATCATCTTGATCTGCAGCGTCACCATCTTCCCCTCATCACTGTCGTCTTTAAAGGAGTCGCATCACCACCTTGGGTGTTAGTGTGACCCCCGAGTACAGCTGGGTCGTCATAACACGTTGACATCCCTCACTTCGTCGTCGTCACCGTCTGCAGGAGACGCAAGTCTCCTCTCTTCACCCGTCCTCTGCCCCTTCCTGCCTCTCGTCACCAGCATCGCCTCGAGAGTCTCGGCAGCAGTCCTTCGCCTTCCCAGACGGGACAAGGAAATGCCATCAGTGGCAGCAGGGTCTTCTTGCCTGGTGGCAGGGGCGTCGCTGTGGAGGTGGCGGCGGCGTGTGCCACCCAGCATTGTGTTGTCGATACGACACCCAGCCGTATTGTCAACCGAAAATCGATACTGAGATTTGAGCGTGAGGCTCCTGATGGGGCTGGGAGTTGGGCGGGGGTGGTGTCCCTGCATCCCATTGTGGCTGGTGACAACTGGCGGGAGTGACCTGTAAGGGGGCGGCCCTCCGATGACCCCTCCTTGAGGAGAAGAGGAGGAGGAGGCTGGCAGCCTCCGGGGCTAAGATCTTGAGGTTTCGGCTAGGTGTTCGTAGCATTAGTATTCCCAGACTTGCCGGGAAGATGTACAGGGTTGAAGTACTTCTTCTTTCGGTCCGAGCTCACGACCCAAGTGGTTCGGTGTGTCGATTCCCACCGAGCGAGAGACGGAACTTCTGTGTCAGGTCGGTCCAGCTTAGTGTTCTACGATTCAGGAGAGGACTTGACAGGTGGTGTTCATTCCGAAACCGCAGTGAACGTGGAACGAACAACTGTGTTGGCGGTTGGGAACGCCGGCTGACGGAGTCGAACCGCTTCGTGGTTGGTTCAATGAGCTGCCCTCACTTGCAGCAGAAACTGGTTTAATGCGAAGGCTCAGAAAATCAAATCTCTTGAAATACCTTTTAATATATTGTCCATATTTCCACTTAACAGGCCCTACTGCCGAGTGAGTTACTGATAAAAGAGCCTTGTTAGAAAACCGCATTGACCCATTCATTATGGGCTCCCTGCCATGGAGACAGCAAGATACTGCATATAGCAGTTTGTTACTTCATTACTGACTTTATGGTCCTGATGGCCACCGGCAAAATAATAATAGTAATACTATGCGTCCTTTACCGGACGCCGGCAAAAAGATAATGGCAAAATGTCTCACCAGTATGAAAATTGCTGCAGCACGAATCTGGCATTTTTAACGACTCCGGAGGGAGTCGTGAAAACTTCCCATTCGCACCAGCGTAATGTTGTAAGTTCTTGATCAAGTCCGTGTCATTATTATCGAATTACCTGCGCAGTTTTGTGCAAGGTAATTCACGGGAATCGTATTGCCGTTGCCTGAGTATAAAATTGTGAAGGTTGCCAAATTAATATGTGAAGCTGTCATCGTTACTTTAAAGCAATCGCCTTCGTTTACTCCTTGTGAATCAACGTAGCCTGTGCACTCTGGGTTCTGGTACATTGCTGGCTTCCCGAATTTCAGATTCTCAGCTGTGATTATCGTACGTTCGTCTCGAGTCTGTATCCTCTGTGTTGACCTTTGATGGGGATTTTCCCCAGGATGGCCCGGCTCACGATGCCATCAGCCCCTCACCACCGCTAACCAGCCCGTCCAAGTTTTACACTTTGGATAACGACCGGCCAGACGAGGGACGTTGGTGGCTTCTGTAATTGGCTGCATCGCAGGTGTAAGAAGCCGCAGTGTCTGCTTTACTAAGGGGGCTGTGATTGGTCAAGCGGGAGGGGAGTGAGTGGCTCTTCACTGGGCTGTGATCGGTCGAGCGAGAGGGGTGAGTGGCTCTCTTGTGAATCATTTTACGCTCTGGTCAGGCGCTGGGTAGAAGGTGTCTCTCTGTGGATGTGATTGGCCAGCGTGTAAACCAGGCGTAGCTGGGAAGAGATTGACAAGTTGCGTAACACAAGAGCCATGATTGGCTGCAGTGTGAGCGACACGGTGGTATTAGGTAGAGGAAGTCAGCTGCACACTGCCGCGATTGGCCAGTATGTAAAGCACGCTAAACAGCCGAAGACACTCTGGGGTCCAACAAGAGCTTCTGGTGAGTCTGGCTGTTGGAGCCTGGCAGCCCCCCTGTCCATTAGCGGGCTTGGCCCCGGGCCTGATCACCGCGTCTCCCAGGACCTTCTTGCTCGCTCATGTACTCCCCCAGAATGGCTTTCTTCCAGGAGGTTTGGTCGAGGAATTCCTCTCTTGGGGGTGGATTATTTTCTTACTGCTGTTGTGTGAGGACTAGTTTATTTATTTCATCAAAAGTTTTTTCTTTCTATATTTCTTCTGTTCCCAATGGAGTTGTCGGTTCAGTTTTTTCGAGGTGGTTGGAAGATATTGTTGATAAAGACGGCTTCTAACGTTCACATGATTAGACGACGTTCTGACTGTCCGTTCGGCTGTCCTTGTACACCCCTCCCCCCTCCCCTTCTACTCTCCCGTCTGTCCATCAACGCCCTGTCCTGTCACCCACCCCTCTCGCATCCCTCCTCCTGTCAGGCTAGGTTATCCACCTGTGTGTCTAGCCACCTTCCCATCTGTTTCGGTCATCCATCCATTAGTTTTTCGCACTCACCGACATGATTGGCCATCCATCCATCCAGCTGTGCGACTCATCCGTCTTTCATCGTCATCCAGCGCGACCACTGTCCCAGCCACCACCAGACTAGACCCCTGTTCACTCACCCGCCTCGTGTTCAGCTTATTCACCCACCACGTTTCCTGTCCCTCGCCTCTTCTTAGGCCACTCATCCGTTCCCTCCGTCCGTTATCATCCAGGCTCGTTACAGCTCGGCTGCCTAACCTTTACCTCATCCTTTGGGTCATCTGCTGTTATGGCTGACCGTTGAACCTTCCTTCCCCCTAGCCACCAACCCGTCCCTTTGACTACCCCTCTCCCATCTCCGTCCAGCTATCCACCTGCTTGCCTTCCGAGCCACGCATCCACGCCTCTGATCGACCTCCCAGCTGTGAGGACGCCCACCCATCCACACCCACACCCCTTTTGATCTTCCACCCGCTTGGACCGGACCGACCGGGCCACCCGTCCAATCCTTTGATCACTTACCCACCTGTCAGACCCCGACACCTCTGTGCGGCCTGCCGCCCTCCCTCCCTCCTCCTCCCCACCCGAACCCCCTGCATCATGCCGGACCGCGATGGAATCGTGGTGGCAGTGAATGCCACTTCTTACAGACACTCGAGGGCGGTGGCTTCCCCAATACCGGGGCAGCCGATATTGACGTGGGTCTGCTCGCCTGCCTGCGGTGGACCGTGCCAGGATCTTGTCTTGAGAGGCTCACTCATATTCTCCCCCTCCCCCCTTTTTTTATTCTTATTGTACCAGAGTGGCCTATGGCAGGACCCGGCCTTCGTGCTACTGGAGTAGCGTCACTCCTGAGCTGATATTTGCTTGCGTAGATTAGCTTCATGTTCTCAGTGTCGTTCCCTGGTGAGTAATTTTACGTACATGAGGTGGACTTCGTGTTCCCAGATTGGATCCCCAGAACTCCTTCACATTCGGCAACAGCCTTTGAGGAGCGGTGTGTGGTTGGTCTCCCGTAGGTCCCCGGCTGTGGCCAAGGAGCGGAAGGGAGTGGTCATCGTCGTCGTCTGTCGCAGCCCGCCCTTCGTCAGGAGTGTCGGCCTCCAGCAGAGCCCCAGTTGCTGTTACCTCCGTGCGCCTTTCTTCTTTTTTTTTACGTCGTCAGTGATATGTCATAAAAGGATCATTGACGTTTTTCCCTGGAAGGGGAAGCGCCCATAACCGCAGGGTTCACTCCTGCCCTTCATCACGGAAGATTGCTCGTCTGCAGCTCTGGGGGACCGAAAAGACCTCGTCTTCAGAATTAGGCTTCGCGACCTCTTACTACGGCCACTAGAGTCGCATTGAAGGAGACGGGTGTGTGTGTGAGAGAGGGTTGGAGGGGGGTCATGATAACTATAGACACTCTGGAGTTGGAGGACTGGGGGAGGAGTCGAAGCAGAAGGAATAGAAGTGGAGGAGGAGGTGTTCCCAAGTCCGCAGATGGATGGGAAGTTAAGGAAATGTAAAGGAAATAGCGCGGATGTGATGGGAAGTGGAGAGGGCGAGGGTGGGATGGTACCTACGTACATGGGAATGATGGGATGGATGAAGCTGCCCCCACGTCCCCCTCCTGCTGGGGTTCGAGGACATGTGGGTGGGAACGCGCGAGACGAGGATGATACACGGTCACTCCGGGAAATGGAGAGTGGCCGCAGTAAATCAAATCAGGCCCCCGGCTGATAGTCTTCAGGTGTCCGTGATCGATTTGACCCTTGACGTTAATTGGCCGCTTCGCTTTCCCCAGCCTCCTCCTCCTCCTCCTCCTCCTCTCCCCCCGCCTCACGTCCCTGCCTCTCTTCGTGTCCCTCCCCATCCGTCCGTCAGACCTGTACACCCGTCCCATCCGTCCCACTGGCCTGTCAGCCGTACCATCTGTCCCACAGACCTGTACACCCATGCCATCCTTCCCTCAGACCTGTCATCCGTCCCATCTAGCCTCCTTTCCCATTTTGGTCCGTCCTGCGTCACTTCCCAGTCATCCTGTTTCCTGTTCTTGTGAAAATTATCTTCATCCTGAGCCATCCCATCTCCCTTTCCCAGCCTGCCTCATCCACCTTTCCAGTCCGGCCGTCTCCTTTCCAGTCAGCCCTGCATGCCTTTCCCAGCCGGCCTCATCTGCCTTTTCCAGCCAGCCTCATCTCCTGTCCCTATCGAACACCGTTTTCTTTGCCCAAGTTTGTACCACAGATTATTTTCTCTGTTCCTTTACTCCCGCTGTGTCACAGTCCTCAGGGATTTTTTCTTTCTCTCTCTCTCTCTCCTCTGAGTCGATTGATTGTTTATGTTCACGAATTTTATTCCCAGTCCCCATGCGCCTCAACCATGTTCAGTATTTCTGACTTTTTTTTTTATTATGATTCCGTCTCTAACCTTTTGTTTTTTGTTTTTCTATTTTTATTTTCTTTTTTTACTTAAGAGAGTTAATCTGTTTTGCGCTTCTGTCTGTCTTGAGGGCGGTGGCGGAAAAGAGGATCCGGAGTGCATTGGTGTCCAGGGACTTGACCTGACTGATCGAGTGAATTACGTCGCTTGAGTCAAGCGTTTACGAGGATTAGGAAACAAGTGAATGGATGATACAATAAGTTGCATGGTAGCTGAGCCGCTTGCGGAGGATGTGCAGCAGTGATCGAATTGAACACGAGGAAGGAATAGGCAAAGTTAGGATAATTTTCAGTATGTGGGCTACGATGAAAGGCTTGCAGATTCGACATTGTTATGGGTGAATTGCTTGCAGATGTCTTGTGACGTCGGGTTGGAATTATCACTGATTTTATTTAATGTTACGATATTATGTACCCACGGTAAAAAAGAAAAAGTATCAACACTTTTTGTGTGAAACATTGTGAAATCACGGACGAAGGAGTGAGAGATATGTCTGTTGGTCTGGCCATGCATTGGTAGCAGTGGTTTCATGATATTGTATTCTATTGATTGCTAATGACATATTTTGTTACTGACCATGATAAATTTTATCTTTTGGTCGATTTTTTTCCGCAAGAGAAGTGAATTTTTGAAAATTGTGAACGGGATAGTGTATTGGAGCGATGTGGTATACAGGGGGCGACGTGCTGTCAGTAGACAGAACCGGGTCTTGTGAAGGGAATGGTCCGTGGGGCCTGTTTGTGGATGGGGGACTGTGGTTTCAATTCATTACAAGTGACAGTTAGAGAATGTATGTGAGCGAATGATTCCTTTTCTCCGTCTGTTCCAGGCGCTACGTCGTTAACGCGGGAAACAGCTAACAAGCATGAACAAAATATATTTGTATTTTGAAAGTAGTCTCACATTCACACTCCCTAACCCTATTGAGACAACGCACGAGTCGTACTGATCATTTCGAAATTCATCGTACCCATCAGGGAGATGCCTCTTTTTTTTAACGGTGTGTACACGATTAACATTGCAGAGTTTGAGAGTACTTCGGCTGGCGAAGTTTACATCACGTCAGTTTGATGTCAGGCGGAGCGGGTTGGCAAACTCCCATTAGTATCATGCTCTTTCGCTTTAGTTTTGGAGATTTAGTGAAGCGTACGATAAGACTGTGCTGAGCTGTGAGGTATGTGCTAGTTAACAGCGATGAGGGATGTGTGGTAATTAACAGCGCTAAGCGGTGGGATGTGTGGTAGTTAACAACACTTAGCGGTGGGGTGTGTGGTAGTTAACAGCGCTGAGCGATGGGTGTGTAGTAGTTAACAGCACTAAGAGGTGGGGGGATGTGTGGTAGTTAAAAGCGCTAAGCGGTGGGGTGTTTGGTAGTTAACAGCACTAAGCGATGGGGTGTGTGGTAGTTAACAGCGCTGAGCGGTTGGGGTGTGTGTTAGTCAACACAGCAGATGGGCAGTTGTGTGGTTGTTAACAGCGCTGAATGGCTGGTTTGTGGTAGTTAACAACCCTTATGGTCCCTCAGCGTATATTGATTGCCTACTGAAGGGCCAGTCCCCCGGTCCTTAATGGGGAACACTTTGATTGTGCACTTAGTGCAACACGCTCATCCTTCACTCAATGGCATCATCCCTGAGGGCCTCACTCTAAAACCACTTTAGTTCAAATTATCATTATTATAACTTTTTTTATTACTTTGCTGCATAAGCGAAATGCTTTTGTGTAAAAGTTAAATAGAAAGTATTTTCCATGGGGGTAATTATTTGTCTTTTGAATTCAAATCAAAACATCATTAGTGAAACTGTGCAGGGTTTTCAAGTCTCGGGTTTAACTGTGTCGGGTCATTAAAGTGCAGTGGAGGAGGAGGAGGGAAGCAGAGGAAGGTAGGAGGTCAGCACGGACCATAGGTTGTGTGGTGGTGGTGGTAGCCCTCGGCTGACGACCTCACCCCTCAACACCCTCCTGAGAGGATTATGACTGATTACATCCTTTTTCCTCGGGATTTAAGAGCCAAATGTGTAATAGATTCTGAGGATTTACGGCTCTCTTGCAACAAGGAAACGATTGAGGGGGGAGGGAGTGGTTGGGAGATGGTAATGGCGTGGCTTCTCCTGGTAGGGTTAGAATTTGCTTTTCGCATCACTTGGACTTAACGATAGGGAGTGCGTGAAATAATATATAGTCTCGTACTGTGTTCAGGGTTGAGTATCCGTGATGGTATGCCTCTCTAACTTACCGTCGGCCGTAACGTTGTCTCGAAATGTGGCTCGGCTGACCGCTTGGGGAAGGCGCGGCCCCCGGCCGGTGGCGTGAGCTGGCGGCCGCCGTTCCCACAACCTGCCCTCCTCCCCGTGGGAGTCGGATCTTACTTACTCCAGCGGCTGGAAGTGGCCGGGCAAGTCCATTGTGGCGGGCTTTTGTCTCCTCCGCTCACCACTGTACGAGCTAAACTCTGAAAAGCTTATATTGAGTCACAGGGACAAAAGAACTCGCATGATCCTCCAGTAAGTGCAAATAGATTGGTGGGGAGGGAGCCAGCCAGCCTGCCTGCCTGCTCTCCTGGCTCGGGCATGAAGAACATTTCAGAAATATTCCCGTATTTTAGAAGTACTCAGGGCTTCCTGTGAGGTTAATGAGCACATCGTCGTTAATTCTGTTAATTATCGTTGCCCAGGCATGGAACAGTGTGCGTTTGATAGCCTTAAGCCGTGTCCGAGTTATCACTGAGGAATTCTTTCCTATTCACGTAAACAAACACTAGGTAGGGTTTTGGAGACCATATTAGCGTGGTCTTAGCTGTAAGGCTGTTGCATTTGGTTTTACGATTGTATCATTTGGACCTCTCTCTCTCTCTCTCTCTCTCTCTCTCTCTCTCTCTCATACGCAGTGAGTGAGCTTTATACGGCATCTCGGCAACAAAATATCACCGTTGGTACTCACGCATAGATGTTTTCTTTTCCCCTCTTCCTTTTTGTGGCGTATTGCTGCATCTGGGAAAATTTGGCCGCTTTGAATGGCCGTGAAGTCCGCGCGAGAGTTTCCGAGAGCAAGGATGCTCACGCTGAATTGCCAAAGGGGCATACTGAGTTGAAGTATGAGAGTAGCTCCTTATTCAACTCTGTATGCTCCCAAAGGGGCATACTGAGACGTGCGCGTTAAGTGATGTCATGAGCGAGATTACATTATATGTCATGTTGACTTAATTGTCTGCACGTGCGGGCCAGGAGGACCTACAGATCCCAATCTTGTTTGTTGATGTAACAAATGTGGTTGTTGGTCGTTAGGAGTGGGTAATGGGCCTCCTCCTCCTGCTGCTGCTGCTACTTCTGCTGCAGCATCTGCTGGAGGCGGATGGCATCTGCTGTTGTATGGGGTGGATGAAGGAAGGTGGCCACACTTAACTGAAGACAACTGCAGCTGCTGTGTTTGCTTATGGGTGGTGTTGGTCGGGATGGCCTGCTGGTGATCCAGGGCGTTATTGTGAGGTGGTCTTGATGGCGTCGAAGACCTGCCGCTCCTTCCCTGCGAGATGGGACAATGGGACTCCCGAGACAATGGTAGCCGGTAGTGATAACTGGGTTGAGTGTGGCTGATGGCGATGGCTGGGTCCTGCTGGCGACGTTGTTGTGGTGGTGGTGGTGGCGGCAGCTGCTGCTGCGACCACCTGGAACGTGTTGGATGGAGTGGTTCTTGACTGGCCAGGTGGTGGTGGTGATGGTGGTAGCTGGAACGTACTGCAGACTGCTGGAGTGGCTGTGTACTACTGACCAAGTAGTGATAGTATGTGTTGGTGGCTGGAACGTAGCGAAGACTGCTGGAGTGACTGTTTACTGACCAGGTTTCTTCGGCAGAAGTGTTGGCCGGACCCAGGCTGACGATAGCTGGCGTCATCACCTATTTAGCCACGGCCGGC
>JAUUDW010304391.1:0-13529 GCA_032361385.1 Panulirus guttatus
TTAGGGCTTCAGTTGCCCGTGCCGTCTCAGCTAACATAAAAAAAAAAAAAAATTCCATTGTTAATTTCCTTGCCTGAGGCTTCATTGAACCTGTTAACGGCTTCTAAAGGCGATTAAAGCCAGTGAAAAGTTTCAGATAGAGAATAATGTAAACAGCCAAGTTCCCAAATTTTAGTAGCCAAGTTCTTAAACGACAGCATCTACGTTGCCAATATCATGAATGAAGTATAGTCAGGAAAAGGATGTTTGAATTGACGTTTACTCTATCGAAGGTTTTGAGTTCTCTTACAGAAGAGGTAATGAACAGGTAAGTCCACGTTGCTGTATTCAAGAAGCAATAGGTTGATGTTAAAGTTAAATTTGGAAACTAAACCAGGGACCTTCTGGTGCAGCAGCCTTCATCAGCACGCTAGTTTGGAGTGTTCTAGGATACTGACACTTATTTTCTGATTTTTGTGATTTCAGAATGATGATATTGTTGAGTATAGGAAAAATTTAATCTTCAGGATATATAGTAACAGATGACACACCCTGGTGACGGTCAGAAACAGGCGGCCATTTATGACAGGCCATCTACTAACTGGTGTTTCCTTCGGCAGGATTCCCCCTGAGGGCGCGCCACTCATCCAGGCGCTGGAACGTCGCGATGTAGGCTGGGCCAGACTCGTCCTTGGGTCCTTCCAGGTAAGTCCAGTTTTAGCTAAGTGGTTTGGAAAGTCTTCTTTCAAAGTGCATGCATTTGATTTGTTCCTGTCAAGTAACATTGTGGTATTTTTTTTCCAGGGACATCCTGTATGTTTTAGATACTTTCCAGCTACATTTTCCATGACCTGGATGTTTTCGAAGAGTACCAAGTATACATTATATATTCTTCTTGAATGTTTTGTATGCCCCACTTTACCTCCCAGGGACGTCTTATGTGCTTAAGATACTGTCCACAGGTGTCTTGTATTTTTTTTTAGGAATGTCCAGTAAGTCTTGGTGACCTATCTGAAACTTCTGGTAAGTTATATTTGCTTCCAAGAGAGTCAACTGTGTTACTCTATCAGGGAAATTTATTATGTTATGGTTTCCCTCCAGCATATCCTTTGTCATATGTATTCATCTTGTTTAATACACTGCCTTTCCAGGGATGAACAGTATAATTTAGTGAGTTTTAAGAATGTTTGTGATATTATGGATTCCATCTACAATACATCCATCATGTCCATTACCTGTCAGACAGAGATGGTCAGTATGTCCAGTCACATTAGGTATGTCCTAACAGTTAAGTTTGTTGAAATATATAATTCACCATTCATAGGACGTCGTTCCTATGAGATGATTCAATCTACTTTTTCTCTTTGGAGGAGATTTCCAGCATAAGCCATACCCCAACTTGGTTTTATTACCGTTGTTGGTTAGAGAGACATCCTTTGGTGAGAGTGTGGCTAACAATAATGGTTGTCTATGTAGTAGAAGTTCTAGTGTTTATATAAAACAATAGAAAAATTTCCAAAATGCTGGGTAGTTTCAATGGAGGAAGGATGCTGGTCTGAATGCCATCTGAAGTCTTCCAGGCTGCTGCATGTTCGTACTTCAGTGGCTTGTGTTGTGTTAGTTGGATTGCCCATGAGTAGGCGTGGCATTTGCACTCGACCTTTCCAGCTTGTGAACTTATCTTTCAGTTGTTAAGGTAACCTGAGGTAACATGACCTGATTTTCTGATTGATATATCCCTTTCTTCCTCTTCCATTGTAGGTTGAGTGTCACAGGATATGAGATCAGTCTGCCACAGGGGTCACTAAAGAAATGTATGGGGTTGATTGTATGACAACAATCTTGTTGTCACTGCTGGTCTTCTGTTAATGTTCTCTACAGTGAGTGATGTGCTGCCTCTGTCTTCCTCCTGTAGGGATGGTTTCCAGTTGATAGAGATATCCTCAAGGCAGGTCCAGTCATGGTTGTTAGCGACTTGTTACAAAAACCTGCTGTCATCAGCGAGTGTTAACCAAGTCTGCCTGTGAGTTTAAAACTCTCTCCGCATAACATGCAATATCTATATGTCTAAGAAATGAAAGTCTGCAAGCAGTAAACTTGCAAGTAAAGGTCCAAGAGAAACTGAACATTTGCAGATGCAAGCTGACCTTAAATATAACTTATAGATTGGGCTCACGATTGGTTAATAAATTTTGATATCAATATGTGCAAAGTTCCATCATGGATGTGTGTTTTGTCCTGTCTTGCTCTCAGGTCTTTTCCGTGAACAAACTGAGGAGTTTCTGCTTCATGGCTTTCTTTATTAGTCTATCCAGAATAACTTTCTTTTGTCATGTTAGATGTCTTAAGTCAGGAAACACGATCAGATGTATGATGTACGATGGGAGGAACAGTTACCAAGGCAGTTTGCAGCTTTTGTTGTTATCCTTTAACTTCTGGAGGGGGCTTGTGTCCTCCCAGAAACGTCTAGTATATCCTCTCTATCTTTTAGGGATATAGAGTATAATGTAAAAGTTATCTTCCTTTCTGAGGTCTTACAAGGAAGTCCTCAGTATCACACCATAATGACTCCAACACTCCTTAGTGCTTGTATTGTTAGTGACCAGACTATTACTGATTTAAGCACACTGATCGAATTGACTCACTTTGATGAACTTTTGGTACCACCTACTATAGATTGTACTTGGACAGGAACCTCACATTCTTTCCTCAGAGGTGACACTTAATGTGTAGTTAACCCACAGGTGGTGATGCTATGTTTGGCGCTGGTAGAGGCAGCAGATCCACTATCCAGACAGTTAGTGTCCCTGGCCACTGATGGTCTATTGCCATCCACCCTCGCCCACCAGTGTTCCCGCACAGCCTCGCATGCACACGCCCACTTGGCTGGAGGCGCTTTGGCAGCCCTATTGGCTCTTCTTTTCAGCCATGTTCTCCTTCTACAGGTAAGAGGGTCAGTAGATCCAGTAATTTAGCTCAGACAGCCTACATAGTGAGTATCCAGTGAGTACCATCAGTAGAGAAGGTGGGCATACCTTCTTACCTGCTACAAATTGGAAGTTTCATCCTCATTTGTTACTTGTAGAGTGATATGCTTATTTTTCTCACTCTTCTCCTGGTAGCTAATGTGACTAGATAGTGTCTGTTCAAGAGGAAGAAGCACAGATGGTGTACATGACCATCATGAGATTACTCCTGGACTGTTCTTTATCAAACAGCAAAGTTGTCCTTTGTGGAATATATGCTTAATAAAGTTCATAGGTGATATTACAGATCAGTACAGATTGGAAAGGTTAGTTCATGACTTTCCTTTCGACACACATAAATGGATTCCCTTAAAGCAAAGGCCCTATATGTGAGCCTGTATTTTATTTTCTAGGCTTTACTATTTGCTATTATAGATAGATTTTACAGTTCATCGCCTATATTGCTAAGAATCATTTTATGTTGAGGCTTCTTGGTATATGAGATGGAAACTTTCTTAGAGATAATTTGGATGACATGATTTTGTGCTTGGTGATATGTTGGCCTGAGTAATTTCATCAGTATGATATGTAAGCCTCTTGTAAATCAAGGCTCAGAAGGCATAGTCATTATTACTACAAATGCCACTGAAATCCATCTATTGCTCTGCAGCCTTTATGGACAAAAGCTAGCATACTTTAAGGCTAAGGAAATGCATTATATAATTAAATACAGCTCCTTAGGAATCTGTCTGCAGTGGCATGAAAATAACCCACATATTGTTCAGCATGAGCTGACCCTGTGCCTGAACCCTCCCTCTCAGGTGCTGGCCACTTGCGCCCTCTGTCTACATGTGGTGGTGGTCATGACAGTGATGTACCGCAGACATCGCTGTTCCTATGGATCTCTTTGCTCTGTAGCTGCCACTGCCTCATCTAGTGAGCCTTACAGCTACCAACATGTTGCACCTCCACACTCCCGTCAGGAAAGAACACTGCACTTCCTTAAGGTTAGAGTTGGATGTTCTAGAGGTGGAACTGATATTCTCATATTTGTGTAAATTGGCATTGTTGTTAGGATGGTTGGATGTTCTTGAGGTGGAACAGATATTCTCATATTTGTGTAAATTAGCAGTGTTGGTGGGATGGCTGTTATATCAGATGGATGTTTACAAGTAGTGGTGTGATTGTAACACTACTGGGAGTGTTTACCATTGGTGTGTAGACATTATGCATACCATCATGTACTTGGCATAATAGTGAAATGACTGAACAACTAGTTTGGTAGACATTATCAGTGATGAAGAATTGGAACCTAAACACTGTTATAGATATTGTACCATATGTATTATCACTTTCTGGTGTCTTGCAGGATGGGCTACGGATCCTACCAACTAGAGTCCGGACTCAAAAAGACAGAGCCACTTCTTTCACCTCTCCAGACTCTGAAAGTGGTGTCAGTGGCCTTGGTGTTGACATGCGTGACACTGCCCCTCTCTTGGATAATTCCCAGGATCCCAACACTTCACCCATTGATGACCCCCTCACCTCTCCCCTCCATGACCCAGAGTGGGCAAGTAGTGAGGTAGTGACCTCAAAGGAAGAGGCTCAGTCTGTCAGCCAGGAGATGAACGCATCTGACACAGAGTCTGCGGCATCAGGCTATGGCACTGACACTGAAGCAGAAGATGATATTGATGCAGTGGTGGCTGAATACCAGGAGAAGCTACGGGTGGCCACACTGAACACAGGTGTGCCCCATGCCCCAACAGTGGCCACTGCACGTCAGGCATGCATGGCCCTGACAGCGCTATTGCTGATAGTGGTGGTGGCAGCACTAGTGGCTGTTTATGGCTGGCAGAATGGTGGTGACCACCCATTCTTGGTGGTGGCCTTGTCAACATCCATGCTGGCAGCGTTGGTGCTAGTAGCAGTTCTTACCCGCCTACCCACTCTCCGCCCTGCCCACACTGCTTCCTTCAGGGTTCCAGCTGCTCCCTGGCTCCCAGCTGCTGCCCTCCTCCTCAATGTAATCCTCTTGGTACAGGTCTTGAGGCACTCTTGGCTCGTCATTACAGTCTACATTACAACAGGTGTGTCCTTGTTGCCACTATTCATGTTTTAGTCACTCTATAGGTGGAGTTACACTTGAATGATCTATCTGTTCTATGAACAGACATACCCAAAATGACATGAGAATCACCTTCTTTGAAAATAAAATCCTATTGTATAAGAAAACTAAAGTAGATGATGCTGAAGCACATTGACGTCATTTGGCATGACATACAATGCATCCAGCCAGATCTTAGTTTAGTTTAGATGTTTGATTTTCTGAATTATGTGAAAACTGTAATATAACAATTTTGTCTACCTGTGTGGTGTAAAATTTTAAATGTAGTGATCCGTGAAAAATGTAGAATCAGGTTTTACACGTTTCTCACTCAACACAAAAAGTACTTTTGTTAACTGAAGAACTTTTGACTGTATATGAAGGTCTTATGATGCACTTTGCTATTGATAAGGCTCTGTTTACTTTAATATCCAGTTGATTTTACTTGTTCGGAGAGTTTGAAACCTTGTAAATGTATATAATGATCAAATGAATTGAGTTTCCCCATTATTGAATATACTTTAGTATTATCTCAGTAACAACATTGCTAGCTGCGAGATCTCGTGGGCCCTTTTTGTTTCCAGGTGTCCAATGTCCAACCTGTTTCTTCCCTACAGGCCTGGTATGGTACTTTGCCTATGGGATGAGTCATAGTAACCTGGCCACACAGGAAGTTGTGACTCAGCGAGGTCCTTCCTCCGAGGTAATTCATTTGGAGCCCCTCACTCCACCTGCCCTCACGGCTACCTTCTTACAGGCATCACCTCAACTTCTGCATGACCCATCACATCTTGGATCACACCAACAGCACTTTACAAGGCTTACACAGGTTGACACTGTTCTTATAACCAGGTGAAACATCCATAGAATTAAGATCAAGATTTAACCTTGGACAATCTAACTGAGGATTTGCTTTAGTAACAAGGAGGTTGTGAATAGTGGCCAAAGAAAAAAAAAAATGAATTTTTGGAGAGTCAGGCTAGTCTAGTTTTGTTTCCACTCATGTGCAGATTCAGACCTCATTTCACCCCATTATTACACAAAAGTCTTTGTTTTTTTCTTGCAAGTAGACCAGTTTATAGTTTCATTCTGTGTCTAGATAATTACACAAAAGTCTTTGTTTTTTTTTTTGCAAGTAGACCAGTTTATAGTTTCATTCTGTGTCTAGATAAAAGCCTGACTAGACCCATACATAACCATTAATCCCTGCCCATAGGTCAGTTCAGATTGTGGTCTTAGCCAATGGGATGACACAGCAGGCCAACATTAGACATAATACGTAAAACATTTTTTTAAAGGAACTGAGTTCTCCTGTAAAGGTTTTTGATCTGTAAGTTGCATTATTTTCATTCTGATGTCAAAAAAAAAGTAAAATTTGCATACACGTATCTAAATAGTTGGAAAAAATTATTAAATGACTTTTTCAAGATACTACAGGCATATGTATATGTAAAATGAGAAAGATTTTGAGTCCAGAAATTACCCGCTGAAAATAAGAAAAAATTATCTTGGTGTTTTGGAAATCTAATCATTTAGATGCATTATTCAAATCTGTTATATAAGGATGGAAAATGTTAATGTAAGAGTGGAATCCAGCAATAATTCAATGTACAGTGAAACATTTTTCTGGAATTTTTTGTTTATATTTAACTGCTTCTCCTACTGTAGCATTGTGATGTTAGGAACAAACAAAATATGGCTTCATTTGCTCACATCCACTCTCTAGCCATTATGTATATGTAATTTTTTTTCTCATCTTCTTGTGTGTGATCAGTCTATAGCTAACTCTCAACCTGTTAAATTTGGTATAGTGGTTTTACACACCTTCTTATGGAACAATGCTCACACATCTTGAGTGGCTATTCCTCCACCTCTTTATTAACCAAGAGTTAAATCAAAAGCCTTTTGTCTCAATAATTCTAGTGGTACTGCCTTTCTTCAACCATTCTTTTCTTCGTGCCACATTCTTGTTGTTCTCTCTCCTTTCTACAGGTATTACTTTGGTTACTGTTATCGTGTACTTCTACATATGTCCCCTTTCCCAAGGCTTGGACGCATGATATTCACCTGGCTGCTGCTCCTCACAGTTTGTGTGTGGAGATTAGCCACTTGAGCATTGACTTATGATACCTGTTCCTTCCATCAAGCTTCCAATTTTTGAAATTTTCATCCTTTTGTCTTTCCTCTTTTGTATAATCTTTTAACCTTTAAGAGCTGTGATTGAGTTCTGTTCTCTTTTCCTCTCATTTCATTTCTTTCATCTGGGATGGCCTTTGATAGGGGCATGTTTTACTTGTGACATATTGATCTGGTTTTAGTAAATTAAACATGACATCTAAAGTGGATGCATGAAAATGAGACCATTGTTTGTTCTAAATGATGTTTTGCCAAGGCAGGAGAGGCAATTAATGTATAAAGAAAATTATTGTGCAAATGTATCTGCTTCCAGCTCCACAAATTATCTTGCATGAATTTAATTAGGTGCAGAATATGGTGGGAAACCATTACTGCTGTTTGAAGATGGTACAACACATTTATGGAGAACACACACACACACACACACACACAAATTCTAGTTGTCAGACTTTCCAGCACAAGTGGTGAGGGTTAGTGACCTAGGTCTTTGCTTGTGTTGTTCTGTTTTAATGAATTATTCACAGTTATGTGTGGTATACACTGCTGTGATATGCATAATGCTTCACCCTTATACTTTTGATTGTTTGACATTCCATTACTGACAAAGGATTACTGGAATACTAGAGAATTCTCCCTCTGTAAGTAGCATAATGGTTTTGGCTGACTGGAACAATATCCGTTTTGTATACAGGCAGCTCTAACTGACAGAAATATTTTTCACTTACTTTCATGTAATCGTAATCCTTCCAGTGCTATACACATATATGGTACACTTAGGATCAGAGTCCTTCACATGTATGAGACACATGTTGATTGATGTTACCTACCCTATTTCAAATCTGGGGTAACCATGAGCCAATAACAGATGCCATACATCACCACCAGTAATTATCCACCCTCAGAGATTTCACAGGTGTCAGTTTCTTTCAGGACACCACGGCAGGGTGACTCGTATCAGAGCATGCAACAGGCAGCTGTGAGAGTAATATTTGTTTATAGTAGTTTCAAACAAATGCACAGGGATATGGGTAAAATTAAGGTGCAAAGTTGATGTTAAGTAGTGTTATAGAGGAATGTGATGATCATGAAGTTTTATTTGGGCCCCATGATGGACAGTAACATGGCAGAAATAGGTTAACAACCAGGCTAACAAATTACTGTACCACTAAGGAATGGTAAAGGAATTATTTCTGTTAAGAAAGGCTTTTTTTCTTTTTTTGATATTGTTTATGTTTTATCATTGTTATTTTATACAGTCAGTTCTTTTTTTATTCAAAAAAAAAAAACTTGGCTTGGGGATATGTAAAGACAGACAAAGCTTAGGACTGGAGAGGATGATTTCCATTCTTCTTGAAATAATAGATTTGATTTGATTTTGGTAATTTGTAAAGCACTAGAATTGAGTAGTTGTTAAGTGCTTTTTAGCATAAAAAACATATAAAAACTTAAAAGATGTTTATGTAAAATTACATATTTTGACATTTTTCAAATTATATCAGACTTCTTAAAACTCTCTATATTTTAGGTCTTAAAAATTCATCAGCTGCTGTACATTAACATTATTGTTCTAAAATTTCTCTGATACTTTTATTCCTTTTGTTGTTATTACAAAGTTTATGTATGACTTTGAGGTTTCTGTCTTTTTGGTATTCTGTTAGTTCCATGGTAATATTGCAATTGCAGGTGTTGTATACTAGAACAAATATTCCCTCCCTTAGGTGACTACTGACCAACATAGTTTGAGCAATCCTCAGTCAGCAAGAAATAGTCTCAAAATGGTGATTCCCCAAGACCAGTTGCTGGTTTTTCTTGTAAGTTATTGCCAGTACCATTAAGAATTTAGAAAAAGTGAAATTATTCCTTCAGTTTTGTTTTAAGTTTCTGAATTTAGTGGATATTTGTAAACTTTCAAGCCATTAGTGTGATAAAGGTAAACTCAGTGATTGTTACATGTATTTAGTTGAGGCTTCTAGGTTTTAATAGTAATTCTGATATGCTGAAAATTAGAGACCACGATTGACTGGTGATAATATATCACAGGGGAATATTTAATTTATTGATTACTTTTGAGCTGAAGTCTGTAGAATTGATATTTAACTGCACTAAAAGATGAAAACCTAGGAAGAGATTAGAAGGTCTAGCAAATATCTATATCTAGGTGAAATTTACAGAACAGTTATGTCACTGGCTGTATCTATCCATCTATCTATATCTCTGATGCCTATTCCCTTCAGGAATCCCACAAGGGGTTGGCCATGGCAAAGGGTCTTCATAACTGGTGAACTTCAGTTCTGCTTTTTAGCCTTTAGTGCCTCATAACAGGTCACTGGCAGAGGGCAACTCTAGCACAGTGTTTTCAGAGGCTGTATGTATATGATGCCAAATACATTTGGTCACCATTAGCTCTGAAAAATGTACAGTTTTAAGCTGTATGTTTTTCAGTGTGTCAAAAGATCCTACTGCTTATGAATGAGATATGTATGTAAATTCTGCATTTTGAAAATCTGTTTCCTTATAAACAAAGAAATGTAAATTTATATGTTATAATGAGGTTGATACACTTTACGCTTCTATACATTTCGACTGTAGAAGCATTACCAATGTGCTGGAATAATTGCAGATGATCTACATCATCATCTTTTATAGGTATGCAGCAGTATCTAATACATGGAATAAGAAAAAGTGCCATAACATCCTACTTCAGATAGTGTGACTTACCAGAGCAAAGATCTAGCAAAACCATATATCTTAAGGTGTCCCAAGTATCAGTCCTGATTGAGAATCTCTGAATTTTTAGGCTGTTACTGAAAAGTAAAGTTTTAACTGTATTTGGCCATTACCAAGTTCCTGTTCCCAATTTTCCATTATCTTCCAAGGTATCTATACTGTACGATTCAAAGCAAGTTAACACAGAAGTCTGTCCAAAACATTAGCCATTTACTTATTTTGTAAATCTTTAGAGGATATTTTGAGAAATGAGAAGCTTTATGCAATTATTTCACCCCACATAAGTTTAAACAAGAATTTGAATTGGGAGAAAGGATTAATTATCTTTGTCTCTTTTTAGGTTAACTTTGAGGTTTTTATGTATAAAGTTTATATAAACCTTCCTAGTTGCTCATTAAGTAGTGCATCTAGCCAGTTTAAAACTATCTCAAATAAATCGAAGGACAATATTAAATTATGATTTACAGTCGAGAACCTGGAAAATCATTCGTCTGGTGTTTGTTGCTGATAGACTAATTCTCCACTGTGTACTTTCCCATATGTTATATGATCAATCAGTTGACCAAAATCCTCCTTGCTTGTATTACAGGAAGGTTGAAGAAAAGAAAGAATTTTCTTGAACTTGGTCAAGATCTAACTTGCAGGATAGATGGTGAAAGAAAATTAAGATAAATTGCTACTCCAGTATGATGGAGATGTCGTTGTCTTGTAGAATTAATACTTCCGTACATCTCATGGTTTCCTTACAAAATCCCTTGGCCATTTTTATTTGACAGTTTTTGAGAGAAATTATGAATTGTTATTCTGTAGGATATAAGAAAAATTCTGTATCTGTTTACAAATTCTGTATCTGTTTACATGTACTGAATATTTGAATACAAGTTTTTCATGGATTTACCTTCAAGGAAAAACTCCCCATCACTAATAATGAACTTTGTGTTACTTCTATACATCTGTGTTAAACAGTCTCAAATGAATTTTGTTTTCATCTTTACATTCTATATGATGGATTTGGTTTTTGACAAAAATAATGTTATTAGTCACTTACATGAAAGTAGTCTTGTCTTCAGTACATTTAAGATAATTTTGAGAAGAATTTATATATCAATTGCCATAATATTTATAAAAGCTATTAGGTCAATATTGTCAGGATGTAACCTAAAGAAATATTTGTTTTTATGTGTATTTTATATGATATTAGAGGAACAATAACCTCCATTCATTGGTAAAACTGTACATTTTCTCTGGAGAAGTATTTACTGTACTGTTAATCAACTAGAGTACCTATGGTGCATTTTATCACACCACTTTAGAAATAAACATGAAGCAAACAAAGGTAGTAGATTTAAGAAATTAGTCCAAGTATCTCATAATCTAGACACTGAATTACTTTATAAGTTACTTTACATAACACAAATGTTTTTTAAAACCTACACTCTGTGTAATTCATTTCCAGTCTTGAAGCTGCTGCTCAAATGTTATTTCATATATCAAATCATTTAATTTTGACATGCCGACAAGACATTCTAACACATGGGGAATTCTTATATGAAAAATATCCTTGTATACTAAAATTAATCACTGCCATTACTGAATTAAGGTACCTATGAACCTTGTGCTGAAGTAACTGATATACATATTTAACCAGATGTGAAAACTTGAAATATTGGCAGTATTTCAGCATACTGTTGCTACATGTGAATGCAAACTTCTTAGGCTGTGCTTGCACAGTGGCCATGATTGAATTCAAATTGTTACTTACAAATGCACTAGTACATGAGCTATGACAGGTTTTTATGTCTTCTTGCAAGGTTCTTATCCCAGACAAAACCTGGAATTCTTCATGTGTTATAAGAGTCTCATCTAAATCAAACAAGTGTGTGCAGACTTCCCATATACTTATATGTTAATCTAGCCCATGTGTTTGATTTCATGTACAGGATGCTCTTGCTTTAAACAATGGGTATGTTTACAGAAAAGGGCTTTCAATATAGTTAACCACTTTTAACACAGCACAAAGGGAGATGTGTTCCGGTCCTCATTAAAGACTTAATGATATACTACACCATTTTCTCACTGACAAATGCAAACACAAATAATCAGTAATATGATTCATTTCAAAATGGTATAAATAAATAGTCATCAGTTAAGTTGTTTTTTTATGTACAGTAGATGAAGATGGTGGTGTAACACTAGATGGAGCATTGCTGTATGTGGGATCATCAAACCACCCCTAGCTTGATGTCAGATGTTATTCTCTTGATGTGTTACTCCCCTAGGGACCCTTAAGATAATGAACCACTTGTAAGACATTAAGGGGTGCCATGCTCCACAAGATATCAGCAATAGGAGCAATCATCATCAACTTGTTGTAGCAAACAGCATGTGTATACTGTGGAAGTCTCTTGGCATACTTTGTGGAAGTGTTTCTTGGTGCTTAGGGAGAATTTTCCATGATGGTGCATCACAGACTTTGAAACAAAAGTGCTTGCTTTACCCTCGTCAAATCATTTAACCAGTTTATATCAAATTTTTATTAAAAAGGGACCCCAAGATTTGAGTCAATATGTTTAAAGTGAGCATGTTTAAAGCAGGGAATCATGTATTCATTTGGTATATGTTTTGTCATTCATCGTCCTTATTTTGTCATGTTCATCTGATGAGAAAATTGAGGCTTGGCCAAAAATTTCATTGGCACAGTTTAGTTAATGAATTAAGGATGCCTCAGAAAATGTCCATGAACTATATTAAATGTTTTATTTTGTAATCCTCCTCCTACTGTATACTGTTCTGTGTGGTCAATACAGCATTTTCTAACATGGTATAACACCTATTGCATGAAAGGTCACTCAAGCTGCTCCTCTCAGCTTGGTAAATGGTATTCTAGGTAGTTTTGTCTTTCCTTGCACTCAACTGAAAAAAAACATGCAGGGTATATCATGGATAAATACACATATAAGAATATGCATTATCCTGAATAGTAGGGATGTTTATGGAATACTGTTATGTAGTATTTCTGTACTTTTTGTGGTTCCACAATCTGTACTGTTGTCCAGTCATGACATTCCAGTTTAAGCTGCATAGAGCTTAAATGTTATACTATATTGTAGTGTACAAAGGTTATTTAAAATTATATTGTTATTCATTCATTAAAGTTTAAGGTTGTATTCTGTAGTTCCTGTATTACCTTATATTCAAGTTTTTGAAGATCAGCCTTAGACTAGAAATGAGTGATCTAACCAAATTCTTCCAAATCAAGAATTTCTCTCTCATTGTATCACATGAGGCACAAAGATTTGGATTATTCTAAGATATCCCTGTATGAAAAACTTAGCTCAACAGATATTTCACCCCCCCCCCCCCAGCTTTAGAAATTTTATATACTACATGACAGCTAGAGACTGCGTGTGAGCGAATATGGCCTTTTTCGTTTGTTTCCTGGTGCTCCCTTGTTGATGTGGGAAACGGCGATCAAATATAATAACGATATCTAATGTAGGTAGCTGCACTAATTTATAAGAATGGAAAAATTACAAAATTGCTTATTTGACTACAGGTATATCTAATGGTCTTACACTTATGGATTGTTTTCTTATTACCCAATTACCTCTCCT
>JAUUDW010304501.1:0-20603 GCA_032361385.1 Panulirus guttatus
ATATTTTTTCGTTAAGAGAAGCTACTGGTCTCCATCTTTACCAACTGGATATAATCTGCAGTGAAAACAAACACGGTTTTATGAAATCATTCTTCAGATATTGTGTATTGTTTGATAGTCCTCTACACCTGGACCTCTTCAACGGTTCTACTATTATGCATCTGAAGAGTTTTAAATGACGCTGTTGTAGAATTTTTCGACTTCAAGCCACGTTCTTTCACCTTAGAGCTAAATCTTTAGGTTTGCATTATCCCACTAAGCCGACTCATGCCGAGAAATTAATCATAAAAAAAAGCCCTGGGATAGTACGTAAGTTCGCTCCGAGAACCTAGTCAGGTTGTCAGCAACGGGCGCAAGTCTGCGGACCCGTCAGTCCACGTTTCACTTACTTTGGTGCGTCTGGAAATTGAACAATGCGACGTCACAGTACGTAAGGTTGGCTGAACGTGGTATAACCACTGCCAGTGTTGATTACTTAAGCTATTGTAAACTTTCCTTGATCTAAGGCAGGCATAAGCTTGTCTGATGATGGAGACAAATTCAAAGTGTGAAAGGAAGACTGCTGCTCGGATTAATTGCTCACTGGGTGAGTGGGTATGTGTTCGATGGTGTGTCGTAGATTAATGTGCAGTGCTGGTATACATTTCACTAAGAAGGTATGTGCTGCGGGAGTTAAAGGGATGAACAGAGCAGCAGACTTTTTTATTTTTCTTCAGCGATAGGTAGGAGCTGTACATCGTTACATACGGAGAAGGCAGGAACTGTACATCAGTTTAGTATGGCATCTACAGCAGTATTAGTACTGGGAGCCACAGTAAACAGAGTCACATCAGAACCCCCGAAAATTAAGGTAGTTTTATGCTTTAACTCACACACTGTTGGAGGACTGCCTTTGGTATACACATAAAAGGAGATTGGAGAAAGGGGGGTAAAGTCTTGCAAGGAGGGGAAATTTATAAAGAGACGGGTCGCCTCCAGCTATGTTTCACTTGGTGTTAACCTTGAGTTAGGCTGGCCATCAGGGAAGAAAGCGGAATGTGTTTTGGTAGAAAAGACTGGTATGATGTTGTTGTTATGTAGGTGTTGTGCGAATTAATACACCACTTTCATTCATAAAGATATACTGATAATTAGTTTTGGAAATGAAGACAGTGTATTACTTCTTTTAAGAAAGTGAAGGAATGAATAATTGGAGATATGAATGAGTTGGATCCTTCCTGTAAAATGTAGGTCGCGGCGCCTGGGACCTCGCACCAGCCGTCTATAGCAGACCAGTATTTCTAACGTCGTCATACTTAATTTTATGTTTTATTTACAAACTTCTGAGTACTGCAGTAAAATTCACAACTGAATGTCATAAATATGATTTTACTAATATGATTGAATTAAACTAATGTGACTGAATTAATTATGTCAAGAATATATATGAATTAGAGCTAGATGATTTAGTGGTGTAGATGGGTGAAGAAAACGTAATGTCTGTTATCATTATATATATATAAAGCTTGTGGCTGGATGAACTGTAAATAACCGATAGCCTCTAATTCTTATAACATACCCACGTTTGTTCTCGGATTCTTGTTTTTGGTCTTTATAGTTGATTTATTGTTCTACCTTTAGTCATTTCTATATCATGCTCACTCACGCCTTTTGCGTGGCTGTTACAGTTCTCCAGGTCGGACAGCATCCAGAGCGAGCAAGGCGCCCCGGAGATTGTCACACTCTCTGTCAACTCCATGTGTTCCTTCACGGAGAGTGGCTCGGCTGTGTCCCCCGGCTCCTCCCACCTTTCCCTCCGCTCCGAGCTCTCCCGCACACACTCCCTTTCCCAGCCGCACCCGAGGTCCAACTCCAACACCGTGGAGAGAGCGCCCAGCTTTAGATTGCAGATACCAGGTGAGAGGCTGGCTGGCTCATGTACCAGATAAGAGAGGGAGAGAGAGAGAGGCCAAAACTAGAATATGTAGAATATGTATCTTGGGTTTGATCACTGCACGTCACGCACAAAAAGCTAATAGAGAAGGTCCCACAAATAAGAAAGCAGGGTTACAGGGAAATAGTAGAAGTCCAGAGCATAGACAAGAAAGTGTTAAATGAGTTTGTCTGGGAAGTGTGGTGTCAGATGGATGGATGTCTGGTAGGGTTGTGTTTGAGCTGGAAGGCCAGTTGTTCAGTGTTTGTTGTTTAATTTCAGTGTGTACATGATTTGTCAGTGTTATGTTTGCAGGGGGTGGAGGAAGTAGAGATTGCTGAAGTATGAGGCAGGGGTAGGCTTTTTAATTTCTGCTTGGGATTGGTGTTTAGTTATGGAATGGTTTGGGTGGGAAGGGTCTTGTACTGTAGCAAAAACCGAGTGCGAAGCATATTGAAACTAGATTGTATATAAAGGTTTGTGTTTCATTGTGCTGATGTTGAGTGTTTTGTTTTCTAGGTAGATGGTGATTGTTGTGTGTGCTCGGTTTAATGTGGTTTGCAGCTTTGTTATGGTTGCCTTTGTCAGGGTCGATAACTAGGCAGGATATATTTATCCAACCTTACACCAGACACCTATTTATCTGGCAGATACTGACTTCCTAAACTTGGAATCAAATCCAGGCCTTCTGACTGTCCTAAGCCATGATTAGAATGTAAACAACCAGAGGAAAAATATTGAAGATGTAGTGGGAAAACATCATATGGTCCAGTATGTGCCTTTTGCATTATTTGAATATTTGCATGTTACATACAGCAGTTGTAACCATGTGTCATGTCCTTCCACAGGCCATGACTCCCAGCGCTCTCGGCGACCTTCCCTCCTAAGCCTTCGTTCTCTGGCACGCTCCCTCAACCCCTACTTCAGTATGGACTATGACTATGACTCCTTTGACTATGATCCAGCCCAGCTGGGTCCTGGTACCCTCCATCACATGCCCTATCTACCTGAGCCCGTGCCTAAGCTCTCCTTCACCCAGAAACTAGCCTTCCCAACATTAGTGCAGAACTCAATCGACCGGCCCAAGCCCCGGGACCCCTACATGGAGGCGGAGCACAACATGAACACTTTTGCCAAGATCATCACCATTGTCGTGTTAGCCCTGGTCACTGTCTTGGTGCTGGGTGTCCTCTACAAGCTCCTTCACTAAGTGCTTTCCTTCTATGTGTACACACAGGCAAACACTTGCATTCATTATATAGCTGGGACACCCACTCATGCAGGCAGTGGGCTTACATTTATATAAATTCCATACACACATGCATGAACTGATTTCCATACATTTACAAAGACATCCACATCCTTGTACAATCCACACAGGTAATTATATTCAACTGTCTAAGTAACCGCAATGAATATTCATTGTCATTCATAAGCATATCTGCATATACATAGCTAACATACCTTGATTCAGCCTAATATATATTTTGTATCTAGTCTATTTTACTATGAAATCAATAACATTTTCTAAACTCTAGTCGTTACTCAAATGTTTTCTCGTCATTCTTATACCTGCTGTTACCTGATAACCTTATTTCCTGTCTTAAGAAGTGTAAATAAATATAATGGCAGCTCTATATATGTATAAATATACATAACTTTTATTATACTGTAACTATAATGTAAACAAGTTTTACTGTAAAGAAGGAAGTAATAGTGCACAGATTATATCCAAATGTAAAGGGGTGGTACAAGTCAGTCCATAGGCAATGGACCATCACCAAAGACGCATTATGAATTGTACTTCTGTTGCATGTTCAGTGTACTGGAAGCCATAAACAGCACACAAACTCTATAAATATATTGGATGTGAAGCTATAAGTTCCATACTGTGACTACTAAATATCGGGCCCTTTGAAACCTACATTGTGGCTAAAAAAACGTATAAAAAAAACTTATTGTCAGTAATTCTTATACAGTACAGAACATTGCAGGTATGTAACCCATTAAGGCAATGTGGAGGCTGTGTGCATTGTTTTAGGAAAAGTTGACAGTGATTGTTTAATGTTGGAATCAAAGATGGAAAGAGCAGTGGCAGTGTTAACAGGTACCTTCAAGAAATTGGCAGCTGTTCATTGTTATAGAAGCCACATTATACCTAAAATTGTATCGTTCCTTAAGCCTAGGAAGGGCCAAGGATGATGGTCATGTGCAGACCTCATTGCTTCTACCAGTGTGAAAGATGTATATCGCAACAGCAAAAACTGACATCCTTTACTATTTGACGCAATTTCTCCATAATTTGCCCGCTATAGTTGACAATAGATCACATTCCTCACTGGTTGACTAGTATCATATTCATTCATGTCATCTAGCAACAATGTGATGTGATGTGACATGAAACATCCATGCAAGTAATATAAGCTCAGACAGCTAGCAAGACATTATGTACACCACTTACTTTGGTCACCAACATTGTCTGTACTACAGCAGCTGTTGGATATTGTACCTTTTACTGTCATAATGTCATGTATTGCTCTTCTTTCTTTGAAGTTTGGGAAAATGCAGAACAAGATAGTGGTTGAAATGGCTGAAGAGTGCAACTGGTGAGGCAGTATGTTAGAGAGGTACCATACCTTGAACAATACAGGCTTTGCCTACTAAGAGAGGCAGTGGTCTGTTCATGTATCTTGAACATTATGGGCCAAATCTGCCTGTTCAGGCAACATAACACAAGAGGTATCTGTGTGATGGTACTGACAGCTGAGGATTCTGCCAGATGTGAAAAGCTGTTGGCGTCAAGTCTTGGTGCAGCCACGTGTTTCTTTTAGAATAAAATACTAAAACTGTAAGTACACTTCTAAAAATGGGGTTGCCACATGATAGAACCAATCATCATGTCAGGTCTTTAGTACTAACACTGCTGAAGAGACTTGTATTATACAGGAGGGAGGAGTGGCATACTGTTCTTTTGTACTCCTTCATGATTTTATGTCATGTGATATGTTGAGATAAACCACAATTAGATTTAAAGATCAGGTATGAATAACATAAACACACACCACACTTATCATTACCACATCCATACTCCTTTACAATGCAGACACAACATGCTATAAAAAAAGGCACTACTCTACAGTCATATGCTTAAACTTCTTCTTACCCCACCACACAGATACTAATACACTGTACTATAAATCACATCACACACACAAACACTCCACTGCTACTGCACTGAAAATCACTGTAATGGTATTTTTCTTTGATATATACTCACGTAATTAAAATATCCACAAACACATAACCACGTAATTAAAATATCCACAAACCAACTACTACATCACTACGGTACACATTGTTATCACGATTTTGTGACACCTTTAATTAATGCTGGAAAAACTTATTTTTCTTCCTTTCTGAAGCTCATGAATGTTACCAAAAGGTACACCAGTTCTGTTTACTTAAAAATTGTTCCACAGTCCATGGTTTTCCAATATCATTTGAGAAATTTTGTAGATCAGCATGGCAAACACTTGAAAACAGACCCTCTCCATTTGCAGAAAATTTAGTGATTCTGCCTCATAATCAGTGAGTCCAAGATTTGAATATGTGTGCATGCCAAGCATACAACTAACTTGTATGCAGTTCTGGGCTAAGTAACCTGTACAAGATGCAGGTAAAATGAAGATGCTAGAAGAACTTGGAAGTGAGGGTATGTCCCACAAGAGAGGCCAAAATTGGGCATGGATTAAATAGATCCAGCAAGGGAGAAGCCAAGATTGGGAATGATTTTCATAACAATCCAGTGAGATGGCCAACGTATCTTAACCCACAGCTTACTACCAGTAATAAACACTCAATATTCAGCACGGTAACCTTGTGACAAACACGTACTAAAATTAAGAAAACCCCCTCCTGTGATGTTACAGGTTACAAGATGTGTGAGATCTCGTTTACTCCAGGATTTTACTTTATAAAAAGTTCAAGGTATATCCTCAGAAAAAAATATGTACCCAAAGCAAGGTATCAAGAAAAACTTTCCATGCTTAGCCAATGACAAATTAAGAGCACTTGTTTTTATATAAATAAACTTCATGAGGTTTACAAGATGTAGCAACAAATAATAAATGTTTTTCTATATATTAACTATATGCTACAGTAGTTCAACTTTGTGACATCCCCTTTCTTTAGAATATTTAGAGTCAATAATTTTTGGCACATCAGTTTTGCTTCAAAATAAATATGAGTTTATCAGTTTGATTTTGAGACCTGTGTAAACTAAGAAAATGACGAACTTAATTGAGCATATAGAGGTAGAGAGTGAACTAGAAGTTTTTTAAGTTACTAAGTCCTAAGCCCTTGACAACTAATATTAAACTGGAAACATTAAATTTCTAAATAAACCTTAATATTTTAATACATTTTATTATCATACTATCAAGATTAAAAGCTGTTAGTCAAATGTCAAGGATGTACTCAGCAAACTAGTATATGAGAACGTCTTGGTGATGGTTATCTCAGTCATCAATGGATATTGTGTGCAACTTTCTGATTAATCAGCCACATACACTCTCTGAGGGGACAATATTTTTTGGCCTCGCCTCCAAGTTACATTGTGAGAGGGGCATGTGTATAATGTTCCAGCTCGGGTTTGTACACACTGTATATTCTTATAGCTAAATATGTCCTGTGTACATAGTAACCGAAGTATTTCATATCCTGATGTACAAGTTATATTGTGGGTGAGGATGGTCTATGTCAGAAGGTCATCTACACAGACTGGAAAAAGCTTAGGGGGCCTAGGAATTAGACTAGTTTTGTAACAAAACTATTTAAATACAACTTTTATGCTCAGTCGCTCTATTGTGTACCATTTTTCTGGACTAGAGTAAGGTGTGATTTTAATTGGTTCCTGTTTGATTGGATGTCTATGTTGCTTCTGGATGCCACGAATCTGACAATGTACCTCAAGTCTACGGACTGTGCCAGTAGTCTCACCTTTGACACACATACATCAATAATTCTTTGATCTTGCAGCATTTGTTGCTTGCTGACTTCATCAGGTTGCACTAGTGCTTAGGTGCTCTGGTTTGTCAGGAAAGCCTTGAATTGATGCACTTACTGAACAGGTAAGAAAGAAAGAAAATCCAAGACAACCAATATGGGTCTTCCGTGGACACTGGTTCTTTTCCAATACTAGCATTAGTGCTAGAAATGTGAGAGACCAACGATATTGGTAATTCACCTCCTGCTGGCAGTTGAGGTGCTAACTGATTGGATGAATGAGAAGCATAGCTCCTGTCATGTCTGGCCATATGATCTAATCGCTCGTCTCAAAAACTAATACGTCAAATACATCCTTTGTTCTTCACATAAAGTTTGGTGTGGTTTCAAAAGGCATGTGACAAGGCCACTTGAGGCCAAATATCCATGAGTAGCATAGCAGCAAGGCTACACACTTCATGTCAGGGATATTAATGGCTTCTGAAGCAGGTACCACACTGGAGGGTTACTTTATGTTTCTGACATGTCCCCTGCTTTAATACTAAACCAACCTGGGGATTACAAACAAACAAAAACAGGCTGGAAAGGGACAAGGAAAATTTTCTTATCCTTAGCAATTGATTCTGCTAAAACAAAGAAAAGCAAACATTTCCTCAGAATCTACAGTATTATAGTACAAAGGTTGTCATGATAAGTGAAATTCATCTCATCTTGCAATCAGATTGGGCAGGTTCCTCACATGGATGCATTTCTAATGTACAAAATTTATATTCAAATTGAAAATGACCAACATGACATGGGCAAAATCATGCCTTAATCAAAGACCTTTTGGGTGAAAGTAACAGAAAAAGAAAAGAGAAATCAATCAATGTACAGCAAGAGAATTTCAGAGCTTTGCTGTTCAAGGGAAGGAGGCATCATAAATCAAATCCTCAAAAAGCTAGTTCTCACACAAACTGGGAAGCAGTAACCAAATTCATGCCTCAGGTCCAAGCCTTTGTAGCAAAGAGACATACAGACTTCATAAGAGCAGTGGTCAAAATAATACCTGTAGATCAGAAAGGGACTGTTATGATTGTAATTCCACAACCACTCTGATTTGGGTGTATATATCAAATGCATAGTAAAAACCTCAAAAACATTTGTATGAACTGATACAAAGTGTAAACTTATTTTCAAATGAAAACACTGTATAGTAGTCATATAAGACTCAAGACTATAAACCCTTCTGGTTTCACAGAAAACTCTTCCAACACCCATTATACAAAAGAGATCTCTATAAGCATAATCTGTGATACTTTTCTAATTTCCCTCTAGTGTGTGGCCTCCCTCAGCAAAGATTTGAATGTCATATCTGACAAGGTTCCAATATGCTTACATATCTTGCCCACCAGTGGCTGTGATGATGCTATCACTGAACTGATTAGGGAATAATTTCTGTTCAGTAGAACAAGTAAAGCATTGTAAGCAAACAGGAATAATGACCATATGGTAACTGGAAATTTTGTCTTGTTGTAAACCATATTCTGTGGTTTACTGGTTTTTCATTTTATAAAAGATCTGATACTATCAGTTATTCCTGAAAAAAGTACAAAATGTTTATATTTAATTGAGAAGCTTATGAGTTGCATAAAATTTGCATAATCTGCCTTATAGTTTTACACTTTTATTGCCCTATGTAAAATAGTATTAAATGAGACTGGTTAACATACCAAATTATATAAAATAAAACTTCTTTCAAGAACTTGCAAAGCCTGAGATTGTAAATATTATGACATTTGTTGTTACTGTGAACAGTTGCTTGTAATCAACTGATACAAAGATCATATACTTTCCCCACTAACAAAATAAAAGATGGAAGTTTGACAGACAATTTCACAGTGCCGACTGCTAATATCAAGTCGAACCTCTACACACTATTTGCCCAGTATTGTATTGGTTGCCTGTTATGAATGCAACTGTATTTGTGTAAATTGGCTTAATAAAAATACATGAACTTCATTATTTCATAACCCAGAATACCTTGTAATACTAATAAAGCAGTAAAGCAATAATGGTAGTACCATTCAGAAACACCCAAAACATCACACCAACATTGCCACCACAATTCGCAACAATATCATCAGTACAAACCAATGCTACATATAAACAATAACAGCATTCTGCAAGCAGTGCCAGATAAAACTAGCAGTTTAACCCAAACTCCTGCAGTTGCAAACAGCAACTGCAAAGCCAACACAATACCAATAATGTAACACAACAAAAGCAGTGTCCCTTACACCAGTAGTACCATATAATATCGGATGCACCACAAAAATACAAGTAGCACTACAAAACAGCAGTGCCATATGCACCAAATTGTCAGCATACACCAGTTTTGAAAAAAAAAAAAGTACTGGGCAGCATCATAAAATAAGCATCCATTTACTGTGACACATCAGTAATGCTCAATAATAGCAACACCAAACAAAAGTAGTAAAACAAAGACAGCAGTCACAATGACACAGATGTCACAGCACAAAAGGAGATTAACCCATTAATGCTCATACTGTATCCAGCCATAAATGCTAGAAACCACCAAAATACCTGTGGAGACAAAACATAAGTGGTAATGACTTTACGAATTGTACAAAAACATCACGACTATCATGTTAATCAGCCTTCATCCATCAACTCTTCAAATTTCTTCACATCTAATTATGTTTTCATGTCTTATCTATTTCATTATTACTTCAATATGATGCTATTAATTTCATCCTAAAAGCAACTCCTTTTTATCCACCTATGCCTCAAAAACACATTTAATTGCTAGAAGAAATACTTCATTGCATATGAGAAAAGTTCTCCAAAAACTGATATTTTCATCACTATAGATCAATAAATAAAAGTGTGTTCTTAACATAAACTTTTGCACAACATCAGCAACTAAGTTTACAGTATTAAGTTCAAGCTAATGTCTTCATTCTCCTAACCTTTGTGACAACCAAATAGTTACAATGTTACCATTAAATCCTCTTCAAAAACTTCGTCAACATGTTTAAAGATCTCTATATTACTTTAAAACCATTTGGACGTAATGATGATTCAATCCCTACATGATGGCATTAAACAGAATGTATACCAACAGGAAGGCCCAACTGCACCACAAGGAATGAGTTCCTGCTGGTATACCGATACACATAGGAAAAAAAGATTAACAATTTCTTACTGAAATACTGAAGCACAAAGTGACAATACTGTTTTACGTTTAAGAAATCAGTATTAAAATAATCCAGAATCAACCTCACCTTCGTGACTTTACAAATGGCACAAAAACATTTAACCCAAACAACTTTTCACATATTTAAACAATAATCACAATTCAAAACAATATCTTTAGCATATAATACATAATCAATATAGAAGACACTCCTTACATGAAAAATTATACACCTGGTAACAAATAAGAAGCGTTTGTGAAGGCAATGCTGAGTGTGGCTATTTTACCTGTAGCTCCTCCTCGTACCACAAGGTGAAGTCTCCACAAAGCGGGTGGGGATATGAAATAGATGGAAATTAGAGAGCAAGAGCACTTTACATCAGCTGTACTGAGTGTAGGGAAATTGATCAGTACCACTTTAGTAAAAAATCCATCAACTTAACCAATTGCACAAAGGACTGAAAGCAATTTTTGCTTGGGTCTTTTCTAATAAATTACTCGACGCAAAACTTACAATCAAAAATTATTTCTAGCCCTACAGTAAATAATGTTACAGCTCATAACACATATCAATTTCTTAAATAAGATTTTAAAAATAACTATGTTTTTACCAATCCTGAGAACTGTTCGATTTCTACAATATTTCCATCTGACCAGTCGACTTCCCTACTGTGTATTCGGACTCTCTGATGCCACTTGGACATAACACTCATCACATTGACTACTTCTTTTTAATTATGTCACATATACAGCCACTCAACAGACATTCGAACTTTCCCAATAACTGAATGCTTCTCAGCTGCCATCACTAAAGTCTACTGCTGGCTCATTATATTACTCCAGTTTCACCCTCTTACCTGCTTTGACAGATGAGCTTCTGCTGTAACCTTATCAGCATGTAACATCTCCACATCTTCAGATACAAGAGTAATAAACAGAGGCCAACAGTACACGTGTAAACGTCATCGGCTGGTGACACTCAGCAGATTTCCAGACAACATCTTACAATTCTGTCTGCAGGAATAAAATTTTCAGTCGCTATATACAGGGAGATGGGCTTCAGTTAGTTCAGCTATTACAAGCTACTGCAAAACGGTAAAATCAGAGTTTTACTTATCAATTTCTTCACAGTGTAGGTATCATTTTGCAAATGATTCAAGTGCATGCCACTCCATTCCATCAAAATTTTTCTTAAATTTGGCAAATTAATTGGAGAGGAGGTATATATCACTAGTCGGTAATTATGTTCTATAACTATGATAACCAAGCAGAGCTTTGAACACATGGTTCATAAACATGAGAGCTTCTTCACAAATATCATTAGTGGATATAGGTCATATCAATTCTACAAAGTGACAATGAAATAAGGAACTTCTTTTTTCTTTTTGGCTGTTTTAGGAATTTCTTGGTAGTATATCCATACTGTTTACCTGCTTACGTAAACATATATGTCCATACGAGTATATTGTCCATCAGTCACACTTTTTCTCAATGTTTGACAAACAAGACATTGTTTTGCATGGTGCTGGAGGCTCCTATAATAAATACAATTTCATATACATTCAAGTTGTAGAACTCCCTCCTTGCACAGTAAAATAAGCAATTACTCGCATATCGATACATATCTATCTATATTATTCAAAATCATCCTAGGAAATATTTCCTATGAAAGAGTCTTGGTGTTACCGAGGAATTTTCTAAAGGCTCCTGTAGCCCAAGGCTGCGTTGTTTCCAATAGCAGGGAAATGATTCCCCTGGAGGAAGAAGTGCTTAAGATAAAATTAGTGCGACAGGCTAACACTTGGTGTAACCTCGAGCAGTCGAAGTCATGTTACACCTATTCAACTATGTATCTATCTATCTACCTATCTGTATACATATTCTTTGTTTCACACGAGTGAGATTGAGCCAGAACGACCCATACTGCCCACATTCACTCAATGGTTGTCATGTACAATGCAACAAAATCAAAGCTCCCCTTCTACAGCCAAGCTTCACAGAATATTCCACGTTTCCCTTTACCACTTCATATGCCCTGGTTAAACCCAGTGACAGCTCGTCTTCCCCTGTAAACCACATTGCTCTATCTCATGACGCATCTTACCTTCCTAAATGTTCAGGCCCCAATAACTCAAAAGCCTCCTTTACTCCCTCCTTCCATCTGCTGTCTCCTTTTCCCCTTGCTCCATCTGCTTCTGACTTGTACATCCTTTTAGTTTTTTCCTCTTTCATCCTTCCCAAAAGCCCAAACTATTTCAGCATACCCTGTTCAACTCTCAGTCATACGCTGCTTAATTAATACTACACCTTTCTCTTATACCGTCATTCCATGTAGAGTAAACTCACCCTTACATCATATATTGTCCTTATGCATTTCATTTCTAAAACCCATCTTGGAAGAGAGAAAATATCCTGTCCTTTAAATCTTTAAATCAGACTGATGACATGGACAGTGAACTGTTCTTTTAGAGTTAAAGGGATGGAGCAACCAAAGGACCTATAATGAAATTGAGTGAGAAACTTGTTAAAAAAATGTAAAGAAATACTCTTCTCGTATAAAAGTGGTGGGTAAATGGAAGATGACTGAAGTCCTGGTTAATGCAGACAGCTCAAGATGGGGACCCAATAACTATAAATCTCTACCCATACAGTGCAAATAGGTAATCAAATCCACCCTCTTCCATTCCTTTGCATTTAGGGTCTAAGGCTCACATCTGTACAGCATCTACAGGATTCTACACCATCAAATACACTCATCTTTGCCTTTATAGACAATGACCCTTCTTTTCAGGTACTCTTTAATTAATGCACCTCAGACCTTTGTCCCCTTGCCTACCAGACTGTTCAGTTCTGCCTCATGGTTCCATCCAATGATATGTCCATTCCCAGGTATTGAAAGCACCTCACTTCCTCCAGGTTCTCCCCATTACAACTCATGTTCAAACCAATCTGTCTCAGGTCCCCTACTAAACCGCATCACCCTACCTTTGTTTCATAAATTCTCAATTTCCTCCTTTCACACACTCGTCTAAACTTAGGCATCAACATCCACGGTTTCTAACTCAGGTTTGCAACCAGAACTGGGTCACCTAAAAACAGCAATCTAAATAAGATTATAGATTTTTATACAAACAACTGTTTCTGCCTTAGTGAGGTTGCTTTACTTATACACATAACACTATATGCCATTAGTGTTACTTCATCAGCACTTTAATGGTACCAACTACAGCATGTTACTGCTTCATGTGGTAAGAATTTCCAGTTCAATTGATGGCTTTGGAAACAGGAAAATAAAATTCTCAGTTAAGATTTGTTCTCAATTTTCTTTAAATGATATTGTATAATACTGTATATGTATGATTTTTATATGAAGAGAAAAACTCTTGATGACAGAGACTATCGTTTATGTGCTCCTCCTTCACCCAAGAGGCTGCTCTGGGTAGTACGAAGGGAAAGTCTTGAACAATGACAGGGATATGATATCATATTAGAATAATATAATTCACTTTAACAAATGGTGTAGTGAAACAATGTGCTATGGACTGAAAAAATGCATATCTTTGCAATTACTATAAAAACAAATGTGAAGATGTAAACCACAGCCAGTGTGGTGGAGTAGGTTCCTTTCCTTTGATGAATCCACCCGCTCCCCTCAGAACAACGGAGAGAGAGCGAGAGAGAGAGAGAGAGAGAGAGAGAGAGAGAGAGAGAGAGAGAGAGATTGGTATGTGTAGGCACACACGAGTGGAATCACACAGTCGCTGTTATAAACAAACAGACACTGATGAAGTCACTCAAAGACTGGGACTGGCAAACAGATGTTGGCGATGATAAACAGTGACTAATGCAAACAAACAGACACCACTGAAGACAGTGTTTACAGAGACTGGTACAGACAAACAAACACTGGTGAAGAGAAAGACGGTGATGCAGACCATGATTTGTACGGAGAAATATGTTGGAGGGAAACCATGGCTGGAGCAAACAGACACTTTTGAAGGGAACCATGACTGCTGCAAACAGACGCCGTTGAAGAGATGCCATGACTGGTAGAAGCAGACACTGTTGAAGGGATACCATAACTGGTACAAACACGCACTGTTGAAGGCGCGGAGCCCCCTCGTAAAGAGAGAGAGAGAGAAAATGCTTTTTACGTAGCCACTCGTGGTTACAACGTACCAAAGTGTTTCAGACACATACTTCCATATTAACGAAGGTCTAACTCATCCTGCTTTAACTGGAATGAAATTCTTACTAATCCAACCGCATAATTTTCGCTTAACTGTGAGCTATCATCATTAATTTAATTTTACCGTGTTATAATAGCCTCGGCCCCCAAGAGAAGCGGGGCTATATTGTGTTCACTTTGTCTCATTACAGCCCTCAGCCTCCGCGAGTGCTACTGTATTATGTTCATGTAACGTTTCCGTGTGCCTGTATGTCTGTTCGTTACAGCTACGTATGATCTAAGAACGCTAAGTTGCGGGAAGGAGAAATTGTTGCAGGTTTGTTTCTCAAATTGCGTCCGAAATGGATGCGATTGAAGGACCAGCTCGTCTCGTCTCCTGACTGTGTAGTAACATGCAAGGGCACCTTCCCCTTATCTCTTTTCTTCGTCAGTTACGAATAGTTCCTGGAGGAACGTTCATATCATCCTCCACGTCCTGCAAGAGCTTTTCCTGCTGATAAGACTCGGGGAATCTCAATTGTAGGGTACCCAAGTCGCCTCTTTATTAGTATCTCGCCAAGGACGGTTCTACGGACGGAGTGTGTGTGTGTGTGTGTGTGTGTGTGTGTGTGTGTGTGTGTGCTCATGTCGTCCTCCATGAGTGGAGTCTCTCCAAGCACAACTCTACGGACGGTGTGTGTGAGACCATGAGAGGAGTCTCCCCAGGTTTCGGTTCTGGGAGGCAGGTGTGTCATCAATGTCTGTGTTACTCGTCGAGAGAATTTCAAACTCCTGCCTGAGAAAGTCGTTCAGATTGGGCTGTTTTTATTGTTTTTTCGTAGCACAAAGCGGGAAGCGAAGTGTCCCGTGAAGAGTTATTTATTTATTTTTTTTTGCTATGTGTTTGATGAATTCATTCTGGTTCTGATGCTCGGAGAAATACACGCAAAGTCCACTGAAATGAATAGGGAGACTGAGTATGCAATTCAGGGCTGCATTATTTTGCAGCAACCTGTCCACTACTCTCATTTCACCTAAGCACTAATCAGATAACTATATTCTCACCAGCAGAACATCACCACCTCACCATTAACCTGACAACACCACTGCATCACCAGGATGTTAACACCATTGTCTCACTAAAAGGAGGAGACAATCACCATTTTACCATCAAGACGACACCCTCCGACCAGCTGGTCGAGTCCATCATTTAATGGGTATGAGAATCCCACCTCACTATCAGGCTCACACCATTACTCCACCATGAGAATGACACCCTCCTCACTATCCTTGCCATTAGCTTGACACCAATGCCTCACCGCAAAGCCAGTATCCATACATCACTATTAGGCTGATACTCTTACCTCACCATCGGGCTAACATCACCTGATCATCAGGGTGACACTATCATCTCCACTGTTAGGCTAGAGATACCATCTCCTCACCATCAAATTGATGCCAGTACACCACCAAGTAGGTGGCATAGGAAGGCTGAAAACCACGACCTCATCACCTCCCTTAACGCTACCCTCACCACTCACCAGAATGCCAACACCACCACCATCATCATATATGATCAGGTTCATACCACAGCCGGTGGGTGATGCTGTCACCATTCACCACAATCCAAAAACCACCACCACCTTCACCACCACCATCAGCACCTGCCGATCGCACGGAGACCCCTTGTTAAGCCACTGGTGATGTTTTGTAAAATCTCTCGTAATGAGGAGAAAGTTCCATGGGAATGGGAAAAGAGACAGCTTAATTCCAACATTCAAAAATGGATGGCGGAGAAGTATCCCCGTTTCACTAACGAGCATAATCTGCTGGATACTTGAGAAAATAATCAGAAAGCAGAGAGAAGGCTATATTTGACTGGCACGAGATGCTTCGTAAGTGGAGGAAAACGTAATCAGAAAGAAAAGATCATGTGTGACAATCTGCTGGATTTCTGTGACCGAGTAAGCAACATCCTACAGTGATACAAGGGATGGGTGAGTGGACTGTATATTCTCGAGCTGCCAGAAGGCCTTTGATACCGTCTCCCAAAGAAGACTGACGATAAAGCTAAGTACGTGTGTGTGCTGGCTGGGGGAAGTCACGGGAGGGCTGCTCAAACGGATTGGCTGCTACCTAGCTGAGAGGAAACAGAGAACACACGTCAGGTGAGGCTTTTCTAAGTGACAGATGGGATCCCACACGGACCATAACTATTTTTTGACCTCTTAAGCTTACTTATAATTTTCAGACAATGAACGCAACTTAAAGCAACTGGGACTGCAAAGTGTTTTAAGAAGCAGCACTTTTAGGATAGATGTGTAGTGAAATTCATCCTTCTAAACTGCAGAATTATGTTGACCAAAAAGGGTTCAAACAGACCAGAAGGTGAGGACCATATTGGGAGAGGTAGATAACGAGGCTTGGACTGTGAAAGACCCTGCTGACATCACGCCCAACCTGTCAACAAATCACCACGTGAGAAGTATCGTAGGGGAGGAAAATTACAGTGAATTCTTGTTAGTGTTAAAATTGCCTTCACTTACATGGACTGTGCCATGTTTAGGGTGAATACACATGAAATATATTCATTTAAAACTCGAGTATGCCACAACGGTCTGGCCTCCTCACTTGGCGAGCCACACAGAGCTGCTGGAAAGGGTACAAACAAATATAATAAGATTACCAGAACCTGAGTGGAATGTGCTACAAAGGGAGAAGCGAAGCCCTCAGTCTGTCCATGTTGGAGAGAGGGATGAGAGGAGACAGGACGACTATATTAAAGATTTCCAAGAGGCCATGACGACCTTAACCTAGCACAATCCTTTGGTGCTAAGGAGGGAGTCCAGAATAAGAGACCACAAGTTGGAAGGAAGGTAAAGGCGAGGTGGGGAGGGATGCTAAGAAAATTTCTCTTTTCTTGTCAACATTAAAGTTATGGATCCTCGAACAAGTTGAACGAAGAGGCAGTAGTGCTGCTACTGTTTAAGATTAAATAGATATCATACAACATCTCAAAGACAAAAGGAGGTGCCCCCTCGAGTGTAAAGCTGCCTTCGTATATACAAAAAATAAGTAACACCAAAAAGATAATGATATTCACAAGCTGACTCACACCACCTCCACCCGTCAACGGGCCAACATCCCAACCTCACCAGAGAGCTAACATCACCGTCAGCCTCAATATCTTAATGTAAAATAACATAACGTCACTATTTACCAGAGGGTTGACATTACTATCACCATCCAGCATGCCAGCACCGCTCCCACCTTACCGACAGGTTAGCACCAAACCCATCTCACCAAGAGGCTGGCACCAACCCCGCTTTTATCAACGGGCTATCACCAACCCCACCTCACCAACAGACTAGCACCGCCCCCCACCCGCCGGCAGGCCAACACCAAAAGTGTCCTGGAACTCGCCATAACTATCACGCTGGATCTCGAGGGCAATGGGAGGGGATCCAGGTTCTTTCTGGAGTCTGTGTTTAGTCAGGGAAATCTCCCAGGAGCTCCGCCGGTATTTTGAAGCCACTCTTGGAGGAGGAGGAGGAGGAGGAGGAAGAGGAGGGAGGGAAGAGTTTGTACCCTGATGCGTTTTTTATCCACTTTAAACCTCTCAGGCTTTATCAGATGGAAGTTGTTTTCTCAACCATGCCACACCACCCCCCCCCCCTGAGCCCGGTAGCCAGTCGCGGGGGAGGGGCGTTACCGCGCTCTCCACTTGCCCTCGCGCGACGAAAGTCTTCCTTAAGGAGAATTCTTGAGGTTGGGAGCGGCGCAATATACAGATGATGATCCTCCCCAAGCCGAGGTGAGACTTAAAATGCCGTGTCACCAGAGGCACCACTCGCACATAAGAGGAAAGCCAATACCATTATCACACGCCGCCTCCTCCTCCTCCTCCCCGCACTATCCGCTTATCGATCACTGGTGAAGGGGCCGCGGCTGAGGCGGGCATTGTGGTGCTGGTGATATGTCCTGGTGGTGGTGGTGGTGGTGGTGGTTGGCGTGGTGATAGTGGTGGTTGGTTGATGATAAATGATGGTGATGGTGATGATGGTGGTGGTGTTGGTGATAAATGATGGTGCTGGTGATGGCGGTGGTGGTGTTGGTGATATGTGCTGGTGATAATGGTGGCGCTGGTGCCAGGTGCGACTGGTAGTGGCACTGGTGATAGTGATGGTACTGGTGATCATGGCGATACTGGTGATATGTGTTGGTGGTGGGTGGTGGTGGTGGCATTGATGGTGCTGGTGATGATGGTGATATGGGCCAAAATATGCGAAATGCAAATATGCACACATTAATCACGACACAGACAAAATTTTGAAGTACAACAGGTACCTAAGAATCAAGGTCGATTGTATATTAAAAAAATCGTTGAATTGCAAAAGCCGAATTAGAAATAGCTGATTAACTGTCCATCTTCTTCTTCCTCTTCTTCTTCTTCTTCTTCTTCTTTCTTCTTCTTCTTCTTCTTCTTCTTTTTCTTCTTCTTCTTCTTCTTCTTTCTTCTTCTTCTTCTTCTTCTTCTTCCTCTTCTTCTTCTTCTTCTTCTTTTTCTTCTTTTTCTTTCTTTCTTCTTCTTCTTCTTCTTCTTCTTCTTCTTCTTCTTCTTCTTCTTCTTCCATCTCTCATTTGTCTACCATATGTTTCCAGTTATATCTCAACAATGCTTCACTGTGTGACCCTGGTTACTTCACAGATCAGCAGCTTATAACAAGGACATGGGCCTTTGATTATCATTTTGCCACAAATCGACCGTCGTGGGTGGATTCTGGCATCTTTTTATCTTCTTATCCCTGTGGCCTGGCCTCCAGGTGGTCAGCCGGGGAAGGCGAGCTGATGGTCAGCTTTCTTTCTTATTCTAATTTTAACTTCCCTCACATTCCGGCCATGTAATATCTACGAAAACAGCAAAGGTGATTAATAAAGAACATTTGCAGGAATTGAAACTCCATGAACTATTCAAAATGCATAGGGACGATAACGCTGTAGAGAGGTCATCCCTGTATGCCTTTAGCTACTGAAAATTGGTTGTTTAAAGTCTTTAGAGGATGTTGGAGTAGTTAGTAGTCTTCCAGGCGCTTGGTTGTTAGTGTGGTGACGTAGCTGACATGCTATGTCAACTAAACCCTGCCTCGACGTAATCATGTACTTAGCACAGTGGTTTGCAAGTGCACAGAATACTCCAATGTAATCTAATGAAGTACGCAAACTCATTGTAACAGCATGCACATGCTTTTAACCCGAGGCAGCCAAATATTCATCTTTGTCTACAGGTTTCCAGGAGACTTTCGGAGTGGTCTTCGTCAGTGATTTTGCCATGGTGTGGTCTTGTTACTCATTATGGGGATGTTCAGTTCTCTGACTAACGAGTCATGTAGGGACGATCGTGGTTTAATTGTAGCGTTTCTGTGCGGACTTAGATGGACTGGATGCGGTTGTGATAGTCAACCGCAATTCGGGAACGAGGGATCTCTTGCGACGTGAGGTGTAACGGTGACGGAAATGGTGCAATAGCTTTTTTCTGAAGCGTCGGTGTAAGACTGTATGGTGGAGAGAGAGAGAGAGAGAGAGAGAGAGAGAGAGAGAGAGACGGCAGGACCGGCTTTGTCATGAACTTGTCAACAGGTGGCGTGAGAGGCCTCAACCAACGATGGATGACCTAGTTGTCCTTATTTTGTGGTGGATGGGGAGGAAGGTCAGGTGGGGAAGGTATAAGAGAGTCTAGGAAGAATGAGGGTCGTGGAGATGTTCTTGAGCCCAGGCACAGGATCTCCAAGTGTCTTGAGTCTACGAAAAAAAATGTAGAGACAATAGGCGGAGAATTGATGATAGTGCTGACGCGCTCCTTTCAGTATAGTTTATCGTCCAGAGCGGAGTGAGGGGGAGGGGAGAGTGCTGGCAGAAATAGCGATAACGGTGACAGTGGTGGTCCTGGTGGTGGTAGTGGTGGTGCGGGAGATAGTGGCAGTGCTGGTGATAGTGGTGATCCTCGTGGTGGTGGTGGTACTGGTAATAGTGCTGGTACTGTCGAAGAAAAGATGTCATCGCAGTTGGCAGTTGGTGATTCGTGGTGGCCCTGGTGATAGTTGTGGTGCTGGTGATAGTTGGAGAGCTGGTGATTAATGCAAAGGCCACTAGTGTTAGTTTTGCTGTTAGCTTCAGGTGTGCTGCTGGTGCAAGCCAGACCTCTTGTAGTTCTAGTGGTGTTGGTTATGCTGGTGATTATAGGGCTGGTGCTGCGGCTTTGGTGCCACCGGTTATAGCAGTGCTTCCAGAGGTGTTTTTACCAGTGGTGACAACACAGGTCC
>JAUUDW010304502.1:0-13528 GCA_032361385.1 Panulirus guttatus
CCTCCACACAACACATCCTAAATGGTATCAACCGACCACAACCCCTTACCGTATTTTAGTGATAACAGACATGAACAATACCCTTCACACTGTAACCGGACATTCCGCACATAAAAGATACTTGACATCCTCCTCCACAGCAAAGACAAAATGCAGCTGGCCAACTTCATAGTTGGCCACCAAGTCAGATTTACTTGCACAGGTTTCACCTCTAAGGTTCCGGTACGGCCACACTTGCTCGAAACATGGGTTCGAAGCATGTTCATTACTTTGTCATAAACCTGATCACACACATGTTCGAAGCATCAGCGTTACAAATATGTTGGTAACTCTGTCGGATTCATGTTGGTAGCCCTGTTGTGTACGAGGCTTCCAGCTGCCAACATGAATGTAACATCCAGACTAGTCTATAAATGAAACTGTTCGCAATGAAAAGGATACAATTGGGTGATTAGTATATGTAGTTAGTTACACAGGAAATGCAAGCCACCAATCCCATGTAGTTTTTTTGAAGTTCCCATTGAGATGACACCCGATAAGATCATATATCGATATGATTCACATTTGGGCCCCGACGTGTCATTCAACGTGCACAGTCACTCCCACTAATCCGGCTACACCCTTGGTGCATACATAATGTACATGTGGCTGATGACTATGAATGTATTGTTGTTAATGGTAATAAACTATATGTATATACGACTGTATTTTGCATAACATATATTGACACTATACAATATCTTTTATATTAACATAATTCACCGCCATGGATGTAGCGGAATATGTGGGTGTGCCTAGACATACACGCACGTTGGCCTTACCTTAACATAATCACTGAGGGCAACGACAAGTGCGGGTCATTCACCTGGCACTGTCTCACAGACGGACTGGTGGGATATTTTGACCAGGTAACGAAGAGTCAGTGTCAGGCGGTCTGCAGTCCATAGTGGTCTTCTGAGCCGGGTTTACACTTTACTGATGTCAGGTCCAGTTTTGTTAATTATCAACTCAAAATCGGACTTTGACATCCTAAAGAAGTTCTGGAATGATGCACTGACCCTCAGTTGTGCAGGCAACAGTCCAGGATCATCTAGTATCAAAGCACTGTCAAGACTGTGCTTTTCACCATAGGGTTTGGGTCTAAGCGATGGACGCTCCCAGAATCGGCGATGACGCCTAATGTGTTGTCCACCTAACACTGCCGCTGCGGCTGCAGCAAGTGACGCGTTCTCACCCATCACCATAGTGCTGGCTACTGTCTGAGTCACGTGTGGACCACATCTGTACTCCAACTCTTGTTTCCATCATGGTGATTGATGCCTTTGCCCCTGACAATGCAGACCCTTACAAAACCATCCAAATTAACGTCATACTTCCTATAATGGGCGATGCTAAGTCCTAAAGACGCATCTTATTTCAAACGTTTATAGTTACAGATTTATTGTCATTGTTGACACTGGCGACGGCAGTTCCTTAGACGTTATGCAACATTACTTTTTTGTCTCATCGTTAGAGGCAGGGTTGGTGGGGGTATGTGCCCGTCTTTAGAGCGCGAATACATGTTCATCAGGAAAAGATCACCTTCCCATTTCACCGTCTCTCGTCGGAAATTGCCCGCTGGAAACATTATACCCGTCTCTATTTACAGGGATGTACTATGACTTTTCCTTCCAACGTCAGACAGTCTTCGTCCAGCAGGATGGCTCCCAGGCCGTCGTCGCGGGTCGACCCCTCGACGATATGTGATGCACTAGGATGTTCAGCCAAATTCTCGACGGGTGGCCATCGTCCCCCACACAGTATCTCTTCTTTTGGAAGGCTTTTCAAGCCTTCCCCATGCAAGTTGTTTCACGTCTTATTTCAGAGAGGATGCGCTTTCTGATTCATTCAGGAAACGGCTGATCACAACCGTATCTTGCCATGTAGCCACTCTGGCAAACTCCTTCCATTATGGTTTAGGGATCATCATCCATCAACGGTTTTTGCATCTCCTAAGCGGGATATTTTTCCGCAGTGTCCACCACCTCGTACAAACCGTCCGTTGTGGTCTTTTAAAAAAGTCCTTAATCTTCTTCAGACATCCCGATACACGGGGAACACATCTCCGGCGGATCTCCTGCATGAAACCGTCTTCTTCACTGCTATCGCCTCCGGGCTACAGCGGTCCCAGATCAGATGATTCTAGTATATCGTTAACCCTTTAGCCCAGAACGAGCGCTCGGAGGGATACCGCTTCGATCCTGTGTTCATTTCGGCGTAGCGGCAGGATTGAATACTTTGCATCACCCACTGTTTCCGGTCGCTATATTCTGACAGTACATGACGACACAGGTGGAGAGCGTCACCAGACTTTACTTGTTTGTTTCTTTATTTTGATTCACTTCACCTTGTTCCTGTATAAGGTATTCGAAGTAGCAGACCCGGCAAGCAAGCAAGCTTCCGCGAGCCCTTTGCATTCGTCTCTATGCTGTTACACTCCTTGCGCGCTCACTTCCTGGAAAGAGTGCAAGAGGCAGGGCAGTGTTTGTACCCTCTTTTAATAGCTTCGACAACAATACAGCACTCGCACCTTGTTGTACCAGTTAACTCATTGCATCACATGATGTTTACTTAATCTTACTGTGCTTTAGTAGTAGTTTGTGATGACAGTTCTCGTCTTCCTTCGCTTGGCAGTACAGTACTGCAGCCCAGGCCATGAATATATGAGCCATTAAAGATTTAAGAGTTTACTTTCATGGCTGCGTGGAGCCAGCGTACTTGATCCGGCCGTCCACTCTTTCAACCGGTTTATTTGCTCTCCTTCCAAGTGCATCAAACCTGCATGGAATGTTAGATGTTAATAGCTGCGTACGCAGCTCCAGCTGTGGGGATGCTCGTAGAGAATGTGTCTGGGAGAACGGAGCAAGTCATACGGTGGACTGATGCTATTCTACCAATATGTTATCGTACAACCTAGAGTATCAACATAGACGTCATGGGTCCCAACGAAACTCCTACTATGGGTAAGGAGGCAGTTGTTGGGTACCATAAAGCGCATGTACACACAGTCAAATAAGGATCTTTACGATTTTGTGTTAGTAAGACACAGTGGACGATGGGATTTGACAAAACGCTCTAATTACTTTACACACAATGATAGACCTGTTTTGCTGTCATGATGAGAAGCAGATTATTAGTGACACTTCCCGTCATTAGTAAAGATACATACTTCTTTTGCCTGTTATCAGAATGGTTATATTAAATGCGGATGAAGACGATCTATTTCAACAAATTATCTGTGTGATCATTGTGCACCGTAATCGTTTATGTTGGAAACATATACGCTTTCGCATACATTTTTGTGTATCAGGATCGTCGCGTTATCTTATCTTGACTATCATTCATGTTATGGGGCTGGGAACACTGATAGAATGCCAAATATTTCAGGATAATTATACAGACTCGAAATGGAAATAAACGAACTGAAATGAGTAATTTAGGGAGTAGACAACAAAGTGTATGGGTGCTTGACATCTCATGCTGGATGTATTTTCTTTGCATTATGTGTATATATATTTTTATGTTAACAGAACCCAGTCATATCATATGCGAACCATATGTTTATTGGATATGAGTATGTCTATTTTCTATTGCAAAGAAAACTATATTGGGCGATCACTTTTATTATTACTCCAGTATGCAACAAAGATAATGTTTCAAGATACAATACGGATTTATGTCATATTTAGTGTACAGAATCCAAAAACTACATTAATTTTTTCTTATCACTTACAGTTTTCTAAGAGATATATATAACATATTTTGTATATGTGGTGTGCAAGTATCGACGTTTGTAGTACTTAATACAGACATTGACTAGGTCTCCTGATTTTCACAGACATCGTGGAAGGGACTTTGTGCACTCTTTTTCCACGGTTCACTCGTCTACCGCGAAAACATCTCATAACAGTTAGAAAACTTAGAGCAGCATATCAGCCAAGTGACTGAAGAATGTTTGTTAACTCCTCAAAAACAAGTTTGAAATTAATCCTTCTTCATAAGAGATATACCTATGTGCCTAATGCACAGCTGAAGAGACTTACAGAATCTGCAGTTTCTTCTGGTGGTGGTTGGATACAGTAGACATAAGTGAATTGTGTATGGATATTGGAAAGTTTTGAGCATACTGCTTGGTCAGCAGTCAGACTGGGTACACGGAAATGCCATGCTTTTTATCTGACTGGAAAAGTAGACTGAGAAATCTACACAAAAGAGAAGGAATGACCACATAGAAAAACATCTACTCCAGGTTCAAAGAACATCATTCACGAAAAGCTGATAAATCCCAGTAAAGTTTTTTTAACACTATATATACATGGAGCTGAATAAGCTGATTGCCAAAGCACTAGATAATACAGGAAACTGCTTTAGATGACTTTTGCAGTAAACTTCCAAAACTTACGCATGAAAAAGTAAAAAAAGGCATTTTTGTTGGGACGCGAATCAAAATGTTGACACAGGTTGAGCAGTTTGACGGAACGACAAACATTGCAGAGAAAGAAGCCTGATCTGCATTCAAGAGTGTAATCCGTAGCTTTTGGGTAATCACAAAGATCTCAACTACAAGAACACAGTTAATAAAATCCTCAAGAAATCTGGTTGCGACATCAGTCGAAAACCCACTTCCTTCACTCGCATTTGAGCAATTTTCCTGTAAACCTGGGTAGTGTGAGCGAGGAACATGGGAAAATGTTCCACCAAGACATCAAACTATGGGAAAAAACTATATCAAGGAAGGTGGGTTGTTAGCATGATGGCTGACTGCTGTTGGTCCCTGACACGAGACAACTCAGAAGTGCGGCACAAGAACCTAGCGAAGAAACATCGATTTACTCCATATGATCAATGGTGATTGATGTATCAAAGGAATTTCTCTCGATTTTCACTGTCTTTGTATTTCAAAAGATTTTCTTTTTAGGCAGGAGATATCAGCATCGTATAATTAATTCCTTGTTCCCAGAAACCTTGCTGTTTAATTCATGCTGCGCTCATACCTTATTTAATGTTTGTAAGAAAATCTGACGTAAAACTTAAAAACATAGTTTCAAATTCTAAATCATCATAACCAAATTCTAAAAAACACGTAATATGAAAACATCTCTTTAATTGTTTCGAAATGTATATTATTGATTTTTGTGTAACCACCATTTCCCTGCCTCTGTCATAGCTCCAGGCATAGTCCGTGACGTTACCATGGTGACTGACAAGACCATGACAGACGTAACGATATTGACCCTGATAGTTTACCATACACGCAGCTGGAATTGTAAACAGAAGTAAACTCTATACCTGAGAATCCGCAAATATTGACAGTTTCTTAGATAGGGCGCGTTGTGCCGATTCTCATAGAAGCATTTAGCAAACTGTGGAACTTATCACATGTCTCGGAACACGAATGGTAGGTTTCGAACATGAAGGAAAAGAAAAGATTTATGTATTGTATCACGATCCGATGCATGCAATAATTATTTTACTATATAACTATAGCGATCACAAATCATCCCCTGACGTCGATACCATATTTCTCTGTCTGCGTGAAACACTGTGTGTTATGTTGGCTATCATGACGCAGATATGATGCTTTGTAATTATATTGCATATTGATACTTATTACTATAAAGAGGAGCTGCCGAAATTATTAAGAAATTCGCTTCCTGATCAGTCTTGCCAACCCTTCCGAGACAACATAAATCGCATTATTCATTTTGACATTCATCGGCCCCATCCATAAAGGATACATTATTAACTTTGTATACTAGCTCCGCACAGCTACGAAAAATGTTTTCATCAATTCCTCAAAGCCATTAAGATATGGAGCAGTTAAAGTAAAACGCTTAAAATGAGACAATATTTCGTATGAAAATTAGATTTCTTCTTTTTATGGTTTGTTCCAATTTTTTGAACATATTTCGATGATTGCTTTACCTTTCTCTCTTTGGGTAATGTCGATTAATCCACAAATAAAGTGGCGCGAGGAAATAAAGTCAATGCGCTCTACATGCATCAGTAATTTACGGTCATTACGAAAACATTTATCCATACATCATCTTTTCACGTTCTCTGTGATATTTTGCACTACAACAATGCATGTTTTTAGATGTATTAATGAAAGAAACCCGTGTATTTATATCACATGTTAATATACTTTATCTTATAACAATATAGAAAGTACGTTGTACCGTTGTGAAGTTCACTGTCTGAAGTGTAAGAAAGCGGTGTTAGTTTCGGACAACAGTAAAAAAAAAAATCTTCCCTGCCAAGTTTAGAGTCTTTTTCTCTCACTTCAGCTTCAGTTGGAGAGATGGGCAATTATTCCGCAGTGTGGCCGATTCCAGTATTTGATCATTATCTTTCTGATATAAATAAAAGAGTAATCATTAAAAAGAAAATTAGAAAAGCGTGGTTTGCATTTTTCTTCTATTATGAATGCAGTAATTTCTTATATAAACTAATCACAAAACGCTAACCACTTGACTCTCCCTAACTGATGGTCAGAAGCGTTGTCATCGTTAAGCATATTAAAAATGACAACACAGTGTGCGTGCACTGTCTCTCCCAGCCCACCCCACTAGGCTGTCGTCGACCGAGTTGGGTGGCGGTGGTTTGTGATGCTCTCAATATTTGTTCTGCAGTATCGCTAGCAATTGCCTTATGAACTGTCGTCTGTACTGTTGCTACATCTATCACCAGGACTCGTATCGCTATGAGTTAAAGAGAGAATACTTGTATAACCAAACTGTAGGATTTTCTTCTTTGAGTGATGATGATATTCTTCACATTAGCAATAAATGCTGTGCCGTCAGTAGTGGCTCATGACATTATTCGTGTACTCGGGCTGTCAGGGTAAAGATTATTGGATGCTTTCATTTTTTTGATAAGGCTTTCCTAAGTTCGTGCAGTTTAGAAGTAGTCAGGCTATGTTAGCTTTCTTACCAATGTGTGTTGGGACATTAACTTCATGAATAGCTGTCGAGCTGCATGAAGGTCTGAATGATCCACTTGGATAGAATTAGCGACAAAGGTAACCAGTTGTATTCAGTTTTCATACACTACAAGCGGCTGGTTGTATAGCAACCAGAAAAGAAAGAATATTTTGGTTTTCCTCTATACAGGGAAGAAAGACTTTGAAGAGGGACGGGGTGGGGACTGAAAATCCTCCCTTCCTGTATTATTACTTTCGAGAAGCAGGAGTAAAGAAATGTGCTATGAGAGGATTTTTCCTTGACGGTTCAGTCGTCTGTTCCTGGTACTATCTCAGGAAGGCGGTAAGCACCAAACTGGTGTAAAAAACCTATTAGATTATAACTCCATCGGTTTAGATTTTTTTTTCGTTCCTCACAATTACTTCCCACCCTTAAAGGTTTAGGTGGAAGGAATGTAAGATTCATACCAATCTGGAAATAATCACATTCTTGATCAGCTGTGACTATCCAATGTCCCTCCCGTTTCGTGATTTATACAGGTAAGTATACACGTAATCTGGACAGGTATATTTCCGGGTGTATTTCTTGATTATGAGACGGAGTCAAAGCTTATTATTATACACCTGAGGTGATGTTCAAGAAACCAACTGTATAACTGTAGCAATGCCTCTCAGAAATATTAGTCACAGGGTCAGCGCCAGTAGCACGGAGCAATGATTTACCTTGTGGGGAACGTAATACTGGGGCATTTTGTGAAGTCTTGGCAGTAGTGCGGTGTCCAGCCTGGCTGTTGTATCATAATGTTGTACCTACATAGAAAGGTTTTCATGTCCTCCAAACAAACTTCTACGACGTTTACTTTTGATGACCTGACATTACCTACTGCTTCTTCCTCTCATTAATCCTGCAGCTTTTCCCACAATACCTTTTCAAGCAGTAGAAAAAGCTCCTCTGTCTGGACACAAGCAAAGCGAATGAGTTGCATGGCGTCCCTACTCCTTTTTCAGGAAGTATTTGTCTGAACTTGTGATTGCGTTTGTTCTTGTTTCGTTTTGGCCAAAGAACTAAAATTATTGTACTTTCCCTCTGAAATATGCTTCATTGCAACTCAGTGACCCATCTCTTTCACTTATACTATTTTCAGCCTCTAAATCTCTCTAGTCTGTTTCCAAGTCTTTAATCTTAGACCTCTCTCTCTCTCTCTCTCTCTCTCTCTCTCTCTCTCTCTCTCTCTCTCTCTCTCTCACACACACACAAACACACACATTTTTCGTGGCCCAGAGCGGACGGTAGTCGGGCCATTATCTAGATTGTTTGATGAGGTCATGGATAGCGGGGTGTTCCCGGAGGCTTTCGTTCGCTCGGAGCCCAAAACGGAAATTGTCGGTTTTTGTTAAATACTTCGTCCGACGAATTTGAGGGGAAAAAATTAGATAAAATTAAACTCATTTGGTATAGATGATCTCCGATTCGTTCCTTGATAATTAAGAAACTTCCGTGCCATAGATTTAATGTTTTCATTATTATTGGCAATTAGGCTTAACACATAAACTCTTTCGGTTGCTGTTTATTTTCACTCCGAAGATATTGCCCCCTTTTTTTTATTCTTAGGCTATGTTTATAGTATCTTTTTGTAACCTTTGGCCTTCACTTCTTTATCCATGCTGATCAGGTCTAGCTAAACTTGTTTGACACATACTGGTGAAATTGTAACTCGTCAGACTAAACCATACTGATTAGGTTCAGCCCGTCAGACTAAACCACACTGATAAGGTTTAGTTCGTCAAACTAAACCGTACTGATCAAGCTTAACCCGTCGGGCTAAACCACACTGATCAGGTTTAACTAGGTCGGGTTTTATTCCCCATTCTCTTTATTGCAATGTTGAGCCGTTTTCTCTGTCTAGTGTTTATTCCAAATTTCTCTCCCCTACCCCATCCCGCACTTTTCCTCTCCTTTTTTCTTATCTTTCTTTCTTGTTTTAACTGTCATTCTCTTCTCCACGTCGTTGAATTGACTCTCTTTCTCTCTCTCTCTCTCTCTCTCTCTCTCTCTCTCTCTCTCTCTCTCTCTCTCTCTCCTTCAAGATGTGCGTATGTCCCCCTCCCCCACCTTTTTTTTTTCAAATCCTTCTCGTCTCCTTCAAAATACCCCATATCAACTTCTCCTCCCCTTGATGCCCCCCTTCAGCGTGTCATCTCGCCCGCCCTTTTCCACATTTGGGTCGCTGTGACTCGCGCACTCCTCAGGGAGCCGTTATGTGCTCCCTCTCTCCTCTTCGACTGGTGCTCCCTCGCTTATGCAGGTTTTCCCCAGCACTGTGGAGCAGAGACAGTCTCGCTCCCTCCTCTCCTCCCTCTTCCATATACGTAGAGGCTTCTCCCTCAAGCACTTTCATTCTAGTAGTCTGAGTTCCCTGACTCGCTGTATATGTAACCTGGCAATTCCCATTTCAAATTCCTGATCTGCAGGAGGCCTCCCTCTTGCGTAAAAAGCGTAGTGCGTCAGTGCGTAAATCTGAAGGGTCTTTAAGGCATGATCACACTTCGACGGTTCAGCGATACATCTCTAACGCACTCTGCCTGCTATTCGGGTAATGGTTGCGTAACGCACCCTTCGTTCCTTCTTTACCACCTGCTGCCTCAGAGATGGTGGCGTAACGCACTCCAGCAGTTCGAGTAATGGTGGCGTAACGCACCCATCCTTCTCTGCCCCTGCTGCCTCGGAGATGGTGGCGTAACGCACCCTTCCTTCCTTCTCTGCCCCCTGCTGCCTCAGAGATTCTGGCGTAACGCACTCCAGCAATTCGAGTAAATGGTGGCGTAACGCACCCTCCCTTCCTTTTCTACCCCCGCCACCTCAGAGATGGTGGCGTAACGCACTCCTCCTGTTCCCCCCCCCCTAGATATGGTGGCCCGACGACGCACCCTTCCTGCTACCCTAAGCCATTATCTCGACCCTCCAGCTGTCAGACACACTCTCCTCTCTCTGTAAAGATTTCCCGCCTCTTGCGTTTTATATTTGCTGGCTGCTCCTAAAACCAGCCTCCCTTACCTGTCGAAGACCAACCACTCCCAGCGAACCGATCAATTTGTTCTGTAGCTCATAGAGTTCGGCTGGCGGGATTCGCCTTGCTGTCTTTATTTCTAGAAATACGTTTCTGTTTTGTGTACGCTGGGTATTTCGTGAGTATGCTATAAGCAGTGACTGGAACGCCATGGGGGGCCTCAGTGTCAAGGGAGGTGAACCTAGTGTACTCTAAGCAGTGACTGGAACGCCACAGGAGCTTCAGTGTCAAGGCAGGTGAACCTAGTGTACTCTAAGCAGCTACTGGAACGCCACAGGAGCCTCAGTGTCAAGGGAGGTGAACCTAGTACACTGTAAGCAGTGCCTGGAAACACCACAGGGGCCTCGGTGTCGCGAGTCGTGCACCTCTTCGGCACGATGGTACGGCACCTGAGCACGACAGCACGACTCCTGTGGCCACGACGAACCCGGACTTATTGTAACCACGACCATTAAAGGTCAGGTCAAAGTTCTGAGGCCATCGGCCGCAAGGGTCTTACCGTCGCGCCTCAAGGTGCTTAAAGCTGTGCATGGCACATCTCTCTCTCTCCCCCGCTTGCCATAGTTCATGCAAAGGTGCCATAGAATCCCTGTCACACTTCTTCTCTTTCGCATTACACAGAAAAACTTCACAGCCAACAGTCGGCTTCCCTTTAAAGCTTCTGTCCTGCTCTCGACGTACGCCTGGAGAATTCTCATCAGGTTTCCACGGCGGACTCTTTCCAGGCCTTTCTCTCCCGTGCCTCCGACACAACACTCATGGAACGTACGGCTTCCTGGACTGGATGGCCGTCAGCAGCGACAGGTCATTCGAGACAGGATCCCGAATGATATTTGCATACACGTCATTGTATTTAACGGCTATCAACAGGCAAAGGATATGGATCCAATATTTCAACCGTACGTCACAATCTAAAGACAAAAAATTGCAGAACGTTTCTGTTTCTATGATTTTTAAAATTTTTCTAAATTTCCAAAAACTTCTAATTGTTTTGATTTTTCTATATATTTACGATATTTTACACTCTTTAAAACCATCATTTTTGATTTTTTACACGTACAATATTCTCGTTAGAAATAGCACACTTGTCTCCTTTTTTTCCTTGTTTCTTCCCCATTGCATTATTTTTTTTCAACCTGGCCTCCTGCATTCCCTCGCCCTTCTGAGACATTCTTCGTTGTACACTCGGTATCTCCACCACAACACGTCTTCACCACCACCACCACCACCACCACCTCTCTCTCTCATTTATAATCTTCTAACATTCCAGGCGAGTCGCTCCATGTATCACTCGCTGGTCTGTCCTCGGTTGATTCATTGCGGGTCATCTGGAGCAGTAACCTTCAGACCTCACATCTCCCTGTTGTTCCGGTCCGCACGTGAATGATTAGAATGATCGCTGGCGTCCCTCTCCTCGTCCACATTTACCCCATCATTTCACAAAAGTATTTCCCAAAGCTGACTCATGTATACAGCTGCTGTATCTCCTATCAATGGGGACAGTCGACCACAACTGTTCTCCAAGAGAGACGCAAGAATATTGGGTGTGCAGTGTTTGAAAACCCTTCAGTTAAATAGGTCCATGGCATAACAGGCCTCCCTGCTCGGCGATATTCCACCAGACAGATATCAGGTATCAGGATGATATATAATTTCAGATCTGTCAGTAGGAAATATATCATTGACTGCTGTCCTAACTGAAGCATCATTGTATATCATTTATCTATACTCACCCCAGGACCAGTTTCTAAGAAAGAGTCTTGGTGGTGTTACCCAAGACCTTTCTAAAGTTTCCTGCAGCCCGAGGCTGCTCTACTCACAATAGCAGGGACCAGTAGACTCCTTTGGAGTGAGAAGTTCTTTGACGAGACTACTCCCAGTGATACAGGCTGGCCTAAGGTGACCTTTCACTCGCGGTGTAACCTCGTGCAGGCCGAGTCTGGTAACACCATTACCTTCAATTTTTGCCTCAATAACGTTCCAAGCATTTATTACTATCTAACCTAGTATTCACTTGTTTAATCGTCGGATTACATTTTATCAGTAATTTTCTCAAACATTGTCTCACATGCAGATCATATGGAATACTGAAAAAAAAGAAACATTGTAAAGAGTAACCTGATTCGCTGTTCTTAAATATATTCAAAATACTTCCCACGTGAGAATATACATCATAAGACAGTCTTGTTGGTACTGTAGATAAAGTATTCCTTTCTAGAGCACTCAAGTATAATCTTAAAATAAGCTGAGTGTTTCCACATAATCAAATTAGGTATACATGGGCGAAGTTTTTTTTTCTTTTTTTTTTTTTAAGGGTCACTGATTCATTGTCAAGCCGCTCGACTCAGGAGTGTACCCACATATTCTTTTGTTATCTTGATAGTCGATATGGTGTTGTTATGATTCTCATTGTCATCATGGACGCGAACACTGGCGGGGATGCAGCGTCCGGCCGATGTGGAGGCAGAGATGTGATGTAGAAGTTGGCGCTGGATGTATGCAGGGACTGATGTAGGGGCTGGTGGAGATGCAGGGTCTGGTGGAGTTGAAGGGGCTGGTGGATATGCAGGGGCTGTTGGAGATGTAAGGACTGATGGAGATGTAAGGACTGGTTGAGAGGAAGGAACTGGGGGTGATGCAAGGACTGGTGGAGATACAGAGATGGTGGAGATGGTAAGGACTGGTGGAGATACAGGGAATCTGCTGTAGATACAGAGACTCCAGTGTGACCGTAGAGACTGGTATTGACGGAAAGGGACACTGACGCAGGCGCAGAGGCCGGAGCCGCTGGTACACATAAGCGGCTTTACACACAACTCTTTTTTTAAAGACTGACGCCGAACATTACCACTGCTGGGGAGTGGGAGATGCAATATGGCAGCCGGCAGCGGTCAGGTCAAGGGGGAACTCCTTCTCATCAGACACAGCTACGTTTGTGTCATTTTGTGCCTATTAAACATGTCATGAACATTGTGTCATATGTGTACCTTCCTGTCTTGTTGAATATGGTATCCGGCTCACCGGGGCTAATGTGTTCGCGTCATTATCATGAGAATCAGCTGTCGCTCTTTCCTCACCGGAGCCTAAAGGGCATGGGCGTCAGGCAGGAGGCAGCGCTATCATGAGCGACGTTGGTCTTGTATGGTTTGGTGGGTTAGAGTGACGCTGTGCAGCAGTCTGTGCTCAGGTCTCTGTGGCTGTGGGCGACGAGGCTTCGGTGACGAGTGTGATAAGACGAGCTGTGAATGGAGAAAGTGACATATGTGGTCGTGTCTTTACTGTTAATCTCCTACACTCGTATTGACCTCAATCCTAAAATTTATTAGTCATCCCTTCATAGTTGGAAAGCGGTCATCTCTTAAAGCAGGTCGTCAGTGAACATCGAGTATTTTAGATTCCTTTAACGGCAGTTTTTTTTTTTCATGTTGAAGGCTCCAGTCACGGACAAAAGTCCACACCAAGGACGGGCCCTAATTGAAATATAGAGAGAATTGAGAAA
>JAUUDW010304611.1:0-13527 GCA_032361385.1 Panulirus guttatus
GGCGCCATTCTTAGGACTTTTATTCAATACTGGAGAGGCATTACCCCAACTCCACAGGAGACGGACCGATTGTGCAAGTGCTTCCACTGAAGTCTGTCACGCCCTGGCCACCCACATCCCCGGAAGCCTTCCTGTGTAGTGATGAACTCATTGGTCTTACCCTGGAAGCCCATTTGGCTCGCTTATGTTAATGCTTTAAGCCTTGCCTAAGCGTATGGGCTGTTGCCTTCAGGTGGCTGCTGGAGACGCCACGCGTTACACACACACACACACACACACACACACACACACACACACACAGCTTAAACTACTCCTTCTAACCCTCAATGCAAATCTCTTCATTCATCCACGAAGGTCGTTTCTCGTCTAGAAGGCTCTTTCTCAAGACTACGAAATTCTACAGTTAACTACTTTTCCCCATCCTAATGACTCCCAACTCAAGTCTCCATAATCACCAGCATTACTTCCCAAGGTAAGCTAAACACTGCCCTAAGGGTATGCGTGCATACTGTCATCCACAACCGTCAAGCTTAAAATTGCAATTGAGAATGGAAAGTTAACCGAGGCAAATTTGTTTCAACTACACGTACTCTCAGGCACGTTACCCCATCGTCAGTGTCGTAATGAAGGGCTCACTGTAGCCCAAGGCTGCGCTACGGTCAGTAGTAGGGGCTGGATGGACTCTTTTCTGAAGCGAAATGATACAGCCTCGCCAAAGGGTGACTTTTCAGTTAGATACTTTAAGGGCTCATTGAAGTAGGCCATCAACGTCACTTATTCACTGTTCATGCATTAGAACTCCCTCAAAATTAAGTAGTTTTCCCTAAATTCTTTTCGCAAACGTCATTTGCATTGTCTAACTTGACAAGGGTGTTACGTAGGCCTTTTAAGTGAAATAAAGACATTATCAAAACTCCAGCAATGCATTATTATACGATCAGCTAAAGGGAACAATATATGTGTTAAGATACACAATTCAACGAAATCAAAGCGTAAATAAAGTTCTAGGTTAAGACCTCGTCAAACAGAGCCTGGCCAACGCCCTCTCTGTTAATGAAGGAAGTTTGGCAACTTCAACTTCCCGCACACTTGAGTAATCCACTCTCCTATTTATCTATGCTCATATTAATCCACGCTCCCTTTAATCCATCCTTCTGTTTTTCCATGCTCTTATTAATCCACACTCCTATCAAAAACAGTTATTCGCGTTATGCCATCATGTATACCAAGGACCCAAGCTCTGCGTCGTGAAAGCATCCGAGTCTTCGAGTAAAACTCTGCAACTGAATCTCTGACAGACTCAATGAACACTATGCACCTCGCATCGAAATAGAAGCTGGAAATGTTCCACGATACGCAACACCTACTGATACTTTTAGCTATAGGTAAAGGATAACTGTGATTAGTTTTACGGCGGAAAGATTGTAAAAAAAAAAGAAAAAAATGACTTTCATGTCAAATATGAACAGATACGGTAGATCGAAGCTGGTTCAATCGCTGCAGACTCCACTACTCAAGGCCACTGCCGAAGCCACAGCTGAGTCAGTCAACACCTACCAGGTGCAGCACAGCTCCGGCCGACGCTGTGGAACAGTCAAGTCATGGCGGCATATCCAAATGCGGCACACAACGAAAAATACACACACACACACACACACACACACACTGAAGAGTGGGCTGTTGTGACGTCTGTTTCTTTCCCAATACTGCCTAAACCTTGGAACCCTTCACCCTTCTCCCAAGTCTTTCCAAAGAACTACAACTTCTTTCCTCTTCTTTTGTGAGGCAGGTTTTCCTCTTCCTCCAAACCTCTTGAAACACTTTCACTCTTCTCTTCAATACTTCCTTGTCTTTAGCCTCTTTCCGTATTTCAAAGTCGAGCCTCAGTGAGGTAGACTTCGAAAGCATCCAACACTGGATAAAAAAGTACCTATCAGTGCTCCACTTACCTACACTAACACGCACTACTTTTTGGGGCGCAGAGGCTTTACCTGCGCGATCTAGACAGAGAAGGAGTTACGCAATCATCCACATCTCCAAGAGCAAATACATATCTACATATGCATATCCTTTCTTTTGATGACATTAACTCTCAAAAATTCGTAAATACTTTCGCTGTCTTTTCTTCCCGTTTCTTAATTCTCTCTCTATGTTTCATTAGGGCCCGGCCTTGATGTGAACTTTTGTCTGCGACTGGAGCCTGCAACATAAAAAGAAAAACAATAGGACGATAGTCAGAGGGGTCAGAACGGTCACCCCTCTTAGGGATGGGATGTATCAAAGCATGTTTCCAGGGAGAAGGAAAAGTTTTGGTTTTTAAATAGAAACGGAACACGAGCAAGCACAGGTGCAAGTTCAGAGGCACGCTCTTTCAGTTCACGGAGATGGATGCCATCAAAACCATAAGCTTTTCTCGTGTCCACAGAGAAGCGCTTTACGGACAGGCCGAAAAGAAATTACAGGAAGGGGCAAGGATTAGTAAGAGGAGCATCAGGGGGTGAGGGAATGTTAGAGTCATCCAAGAAGGAGTTAGAGGAGAAACGGGAACCAAAGAGAGATGCTTTGTCAATGGGAGAGACAGCTAGAGTACCATCAGGACGGAAAAGTGAGGGAAAGGTAGAACGACAGAAGTTGTTAGAGATGCCCTTAGCTAAAGATCAGAAAGACCTATCCGTGGATGACAAGGACAGGTTATCACACTTCTTTCCCTACACGTCAAAGCTTTGGAACTCTCTGCCTTCTCATGTCTTTCCCAATAAATATGACCTGGCTCATTTTAAGAGACAGGTTTTTCACTTTTTCAAATATTTTTAAAAATTCATAAATACTTTCCCTGTCTTTTTTTCACCCTTTCTCAATTCTCCATATTTCAATTAGGGCCTGTCCTTGATGTGGACTTTTGTCCATGACTGGAGCCTTCAACATAGAGAAAGAAAAGGAAAAAAGAAAATCATAGAAAGTTTACAGAGAGCATAAAAGCAGAAAGTATGAAATATATATAAAGGTGCAGCTTGGTATGAATATTATTTTCTTCATAGTATTCACCATCAGTGGTGTGCCTGTGTGAAAAGATCAGTATAAAGTAAGAAAATATGGTAGGAAAAACAATTATGATTATCCCAGATCTCTTTCAGTGAAGAAAGATCACACCAGACTTGCAGTGCTAAGCCCTACTGCATTTTACTCACACTTTAACATCCCAAACCAAAAGTAGGTATATGATATTTTTGTGTATTTTAACACTAAAGATGTATACAAAAGTGAAATGTACAGAATTATATTAAGTTTACTATTACATATGAGGTGCTCGGAGCCAGTGACGAATTAACCAACCACTTGATGGAAGATTAAAGTTCTAGATGTCTGCCACACATGTCTCAAACCATCCAGATGTAATAAGAGAATGAATGTTTGTCAGTTTGTAAGGGTGAAAATCCTATCAAAAAGGTAGTTTTTTAACTTTATGGCCATGCACTTGGGGAAGTTCTAGAGAGGATGGTGCTGCACCAGAATGATGAATAAGGAGCAAGTGTGGCCAGCCAGTGGTGTGGAATGCTGTGACAGCAGTGATACCAGTATTAATTTTTGTATTTAAGGTGCATTATATATGGGTGAAGTACCAGCATCAAATAATTGCTATTACTAGGTGTTTGCTAAGGACTTCAACTTCAGTCCCATCCCTCCATATAGCTGACACCTCTTAACTTTTGTGATAAAACCAAACATCAGATAGAGGAACTAAACAGCCTCAGGGGCCATAACTAGAGCATACTGCTATCAGTTTAAAGAGAGGTGCATGAGCAGCTCGGCGAGGGAACTCAACTAGCTCCATGACACTACTGTTGACTAAGACCACATCTTGGCTGTAATCACGATTGGCCTTTATCAAGTACTCTTGAATCCAAGGACATTCTCAGGAGTTCAGTGTTACAAGAGGAAGTAGTGGACACAACTTTGGTGTCCAAAATGCCAAGACCAGTTGTGGTACAGTGTACCTGTGGGATGAGGCCACAGCTAAAGGAAGATCAGCTCAGATTTCTAGTCATGTTATGAATTATATTAGCAAGAAGATCCTACCTGAAGTGACACACCTTATGAAATTCAGCAATAACAGAAGGAGCCAGAATAAAAATATCAACATGCTTCTCACTTGCTTCTGCTTCTTTTACACAGGCCATTTCACTAGAAATGATTATGTATTCATTGTCAGCAACCACTGTTATCTCTAAAGTGACCATGACTTTCATCACATTGAAAAGGAGCTGAGACATGAAGTCTTCACACTGTATGATTATGCATGGCAAAACACCCACTCAAAGCAAACAGACACCTTCAAGGTTATCAAGATGCATTGCCAAGATTTTATTGGTTATGATTCTTCAAAACCACATCACCAAGCACATGGAGATTGGTGTCAGCTGTAAAGAAGCTATTTGTGTGCTCAGCTGACTAAAAGGAGGGCTATGGTATCATGAGTGCATACAATCGGGTTGCAGAAGGGGTTTGGCTGCACCTACAACTCTTCCACCTTGAACTGGGTATGCATCACATTGCTCCCTAAATACCCAAGTACCTTAAACCTATTGAACTCACATGCTAAGAAGTGCAGGGATACCGGAAGTACCAATAAGTACGTCCCTGTTACACAACATAGTTACTCTGAAGAGATCCTGGAGGACAGGGAAGACCCTGCTGCTGTTGCCAAAGAAGTAACCTGGACAGTGACTTGCGGAATGCTAGTTCCCCCCACCTTTCAACATAACAACTCCTGAAATGGGTTGGTGAGTATTCACAAAATCACGTGTGACATTAGAAATAAATTTTTTTTTTTTTTCAAACTTGATTGCTGTTTCCCGCATTAGCACCAGGAACATGAAGATTACTGTGATATTAGTTTTATGATAGATTATTGAATGTGGTGTTGATTAAATTCTGATATTATGTTTTAGATCTAACCAATTAAGAAAAAAATATACACTAACAGTAGACTAAAAACCCTTCAAAATGTGACCTAAAACATAAAAATCCTATGCTTCGTTATTGAGATGAATATCATTATGAAGATGCAAACTTATTGCGCTCTAGCTTCAAACAGGTCTTTTGTTGAATCATCATGAAGGCACTCATCACCTCACAGAAGTAGAAAATATGAAAACTTCTTAAAAATGAAGCATAATGTGAACACTATTTATACAGTTCACCATCTATGCTATGCCTTGCATGAGAAATCAGTGTAAAGTGAGACAAAGTGGAAGGAAACACATATAAAAGTACCATCTCCATCATCCTCCTTATTGGGAGACGAGGAAAGATCACACGACATAACAATGCCATGATCTGTCATATCTTGCACCCACTCTAAAACACTATATAAAAGATAGGTATATGATGCTTTTGTGTATTTTTATGCTGTTTTTGTGTATTATTTATAATTTCATATGTAAATATATTAATTTCATTAAGAAAAAATAACTCTGTTTTGGCACACATGGGATGACACTTGAGGAAGTACCATTGGTTAATGTATTGCATGAAATATTCTTTTCCGTTAAAGCTATAAAATTCAAAGATAATTCGAGGTTTGTAGTCATCATACATTTTGTAATCATGTCTCTGTAAAACAATTTTTTATTTGTACCCTGCCTATCAGCAAAATCAATTCACATTCCACCTTTTGGCAGTTGGCTTATAAGACCACAATGCATCAAGTGGTTACCCTCACTTCATTTTGTCAAAGTTTCTTCAGCTTCCAAAGTAAGTGCAGCCATTTCAGTATGACTGCAAAGAGTGTTTAAGTTACTTAAAAGAGTATTAGGTATAAAGCTTTCACTTTGGATGTGAAATTAGAGGTGCTTAGGAGGTTTGATGATTGTCAGAAACTCAGTGCCATACCCAAGTCCATGGGTCATGCTCACCCAAATGTGGCTTTAAGAAATTGAGGAAATATTGTTCTGATGATAATAAAACACCATTAATATCTTAAACATGGGTAGTGATAATGTTGAGGATGTCTGTTAGCCGTCTTCACCAAGCAAAGGTGATGATTTTAATTAACGATAAAGGGTTTGGACTATTGTATAGGCTATGACTTCAAATGCCATTTTGAATTCTCAACACTCACAAACTGGTAGAAGCAGTAGAAGTAGGAAAAAACAATTGGGATAAAAGCACCATTTTTGAAAAATTAATGCAGAAAATAGAATACAAAAACTATTAGTTGTGCTTGTGTCACACCATGAAGAAATTAATGTGTTGAGTGAATTAACCCGGGTTTGCCCTGTGGCAATGCCTACCAATGGTGGCACCTCAGTGACACTGTGGCTTGCAACCAACCTCCACAATAAGTTTAGTTAGTGGTATTATATTGTTTATAAGTACCTCCCTCTCCAAAACTCATTTTCACTGAGCTCCAAAATAGATCAGCATGAAACAAGAACAATACTGAACCAACCTGCAAACAGTCAAAACATTTTGTCGTATTATTTCATTCACTATAATCTTCCCATCCTCATATATATTTTTTGCTTTGCAATGGTGATGTTGGTGTAAGCTTTATCATTTAGTGTATATCAAACAAATGCAATTAAAAAATTATTATGACAAAAAACATCATAAACATTAATGCCCTAACAGTAGCATACATCTCAACATATACTTGGTAATGGTGAAGTTGTCATAATATTTACTATTTGATGTAAACAGTATTTTAGAGCAATTATTTATAAACAAATGCATGCAAAAACAAACCAGTGTCACAAATTTTTATCATAAACATTTATGCACTTGCAGTAGCACACATCTGACTGTAAATATGTTTACATACATGTTCACCATTTTCTGCATTGGTGAGTTGGTGCTGGGAATAGACCAAGAAATGGCCTCACTCACTCACATCTGCTTTGTATCTTTCATGTGTAATGCACTGAAACCAAAGCCCATTGTCCATAACCATGGCCCATCAACCTTTCCATGGTTTCCCCCAACTGCTTCATATGCTCTGTTTCAACCCCGAGAGTACATTGTTCCCCGTGAACCACATCACTCCAATTTGCTCTATCCTTAGCACACCTCTCATCCTCCCACATGTTCAAGCCCCAAGCCTTCAAAGCATCTTTCACTTCATCCTTCCACCTCTTCCTCAGTTTCTCTCTTTTCCTTGTTCCCAGCATTTCTAACATGTATCCCTCCTCAGCCATCCTTTCCTCACTCATCCCATCCATATGTCTAAACCATTTCAGCACACCGTCTTCAGCTCTCTCATACATATTCTTCTTACTACTGCACTTTTTCTTACCCTTACATGATCAACCCTACTTACACCACACATTGTCCACAGACATTTAATATCCAACATATTCATTGCATCCTTTACATTTTTGTCTAAGGCCTACGCCTTACATCCATATAGCACCAACAGGACTACTATACCGTCAAACATACTCTCCATTGCCCGTAAAGTCAGTGACTTCTCTTTCCCCACATTCCTTAGTGCACCTAAGACCTTTGGCCCATCACCCACCCCCATTGGTTCACTTCAGCCCCCATGGTTCCATTCTCTGGCAAATACACTTCCAGGTATATAAACTGCTCCACTTCCTCCAAAATCTTTCCATTTAGACTCACACTCCAATTAACATCTCTCTTTTTACTGTTAAACCTAATACCCTTGACATTTATGCTTAACCTATCCTTTCACACACTGCCTCAAACTCAGACACCAGCTTCTACAGTTTGTCACTCGAATCTGCCCCCAGTGTTGTGTGATCAGAAAGTAAGAACTAATGTAACCTCCAGGTCCACCCACCTCCAGCAAACTAGATACTGGCATTCACCTCCCTCACCACCCCATCTACAAACAGATTAAACAGCCACAGTACATCAGATACCCTTGCCGCAGACCCAACTTCACCTGGAAACACTCACCCTCCTCTCAACCCACTTGGATGCACACCTAATTCTCTTGATAAAAACTTCTCATTGCTTCCAATAGCTTTCCTTCCACACAGTAATATGCAACATCTACCTCAAAGCATATCTATTAACCTTTTATATTCTTTCTCCAGATCCATAAATTCCACATACAAATCCTGTTTCTCTAAGTGTCTCACGCACATACTTCAAAGCAAACACTTGATCCAGAGCTGCCATCCATTACATTTTTGCTGTATTAATTATGTCTTTTTGAGATGATTACGACTACGATTTTTCTCAGTAAAATACGTTTTTTTGAAATTCTGGTCGTATGTTCATGCATTACACATGTATTGTCTATGTAATGTATGGGAAGTTCAGATGGGTACACTGTTCAATATATAGAGTACCTTCTTATTGTGCACGTAAATACTAATGCAGTGTACGAAATAAGTCGGACATCAGTCAATTTCCGACTGTTTCACGGAAATGACCCCACAGATTGTTGCACGGTCAGTCATACCGTCCGATCATATCTTTAGATTGTGTAATCAGGCTAGTTCTACTCCTAGACCAGGCCCTCATAAGGCTTCAAAAAGTCATGCAAAATTATCTTGTATATAAGTGGATAAGAAATTACTAGCTCTATTCCATCCATTACCATTCTTCAAAGTAGTATAATTCAATTTACCAAGATTTTCTAGCAATGACAGGAGAAGAGTAAGAATGAAAGTTTTGCTAGAAAAATCAAATCGTCAGCAAGTAAGTTACATCATCACATCAGTTTATTTGGGCCTCGGCCATTACTTAACAGGGATAAAATGAACTACAGGTAGAACTTCTGTAATCTGTCAACCTTGAGACCTGGCCACTGCCGCACCTCAGAAAATGCAGGAAAACAGACATTGACATCTAAGGGAACCCCTATGTAAACATATGCCCAACCCCCTAGTCTTGCCAGCTCATTGCACATACATATTGCTGTGATATCAAAGGTAGAACAGAGCTAAAAGCATGAAATCATACAACCAATAATGCTTCCAAACAAGGTTCTGCTTTGGGGTGTGCCGAACAATTATATAAAATCAAAAATATTTACACTTTGGATCGAGGCCAGCAGTGTTAAGCCACATCCACACTATCGGGCAGTTCCCGGCGGGCTGTTCCCTCACCGGGCAAAGCTTGTCAGGCATGCCTGTGTTGTTGTCTACACTGTTGAGGTGGTTGGGTAGTCAAGTCATACAGTAGCCAGTTGGTGGTCAGCAGGCCACGAGTGCAGTATCACCATGCACAGCAAAGTTGAAAGGAAAAAAAATAGTGCTTTATAGCATACTGATTGCTATGTGCATAAAAAAGAAAAAAGAACAGTGCAGAAAACTAAATGGTGTAGAGAGTGGTAACTTTTTGTGGCTGGCAGCGCTGTTGCTCCAGACCCAGCGTCAAACCACCAGGCAGTCTGATTTTGCTTAACTGTGGGCAAGGGCAATCCACTGATTTGCCAGTCAAAGTTGCCACAAAGTGTCCAATGATGGACTTAACGCTCTTGCCCACCAGGCACTGCTCAATAGTGTGGATGCTCCTTTACAGTGTGCTCTAGCTTCATGCATAATATAATTTTCAAACCATTCAAGAAAAAGTTTATTTGTCATTCACCCTTTTTTAGTACCACGGTAGATAAGTGGAAGAATTTTCATTCCTTTAAAGGCCCTCGAATGAACGCTCTTACCAACTACCATCAGCTTGGTTTCATGCGTTTCTGCAGCATTACTGCAGCCAAGAATTGTTACCCTATCTTTGGAATCCTTACCCCCAGATGGAGACTCATCAGTTCTTAGGCAAGGGTTTTTTGTGGCATATGATGCCAATACAAGGCAGATTTATCAGCATTATACAGGTAGTCATCGACTTATGACTACAATCGGTTCCAACAGACCATTCGTAAGTCGATCTGGTCGTAAGTCGACCAATGTTATAATTACCTTAGGTATATTATACAGTTTAATGATATTATATTATAATCATCTTTATGTCATATTTTATGAACATTTTCTTTTCTCATGATTGTTATAACCATTGTATCACCACTGTCTTAGTAGTTATCATCTTTCAACACATTCTACACACTTTTGTTTTTTATTATTATGTTCGTCAAGTTTGAATTATCTTATCATAGAGTGTGATAACTTCAAATCACGTGTAATCACATTCACTTTCTTCCCTCCTTCATGCTGCCTAATCACCATCATTTTTGTATTGAGATCAATGGCCTTTCTTTCCTTCTCGGCAGGTTGAGGAGTAGAAAATGACATTTTCCTTTTGGTAGACATCTTGGGGTTGATATTTAGTGTAGAAAAATTTCCAAAGTGAAAGACAAACAAACACAGGAGGAAGTGTGTTGTGCTGGGAGCTTTGTGCAGGGCACTGGAATGATGTGAGCATCCCCAGCACTTAACCTTCCAGCCTACTGGCAGCGCCAGGAGCTGGCTCAAAACTGTCGTATGGAAGTGGTCGTAAATGAGGTCAGTCGTAAGTCACATAGGTCGTAAGTTGACGACTACCTATGTATTAGTGAGATGAAAGACAGGAGAGGAAGTAGGTAGACTAGAAATGATATGGAAACATAGATAGATTAATTATTTAAAAGTATCTTCCATGTCAACAGCAGAGTTCATTAGCAGTAGGGATGCTGAAATGACAGAGTTAGGAAGCAGGTGGTTGAGAGGGGAGTTGATTGTTTAAAAATCAGGATGCATGGAAAGAATCTCTCCTTCAGTCACTGCTAGATGATGAAAAAGGGCATATTGAATATACATATCTGATAGAACTCTAGCTTTACAAGAGGTGTGTGGAAATTCAAAACCAATTGGAGAGTTTATCAAGGCTCTATAAATAGGTCAACCAGACTCCCTAAAACAGTGATAGATGGGTGACCATGTAGGAAATTAAGCATAAGAAGTTAAGAGAGAATACTGATATCCTGTGATATCCTCTAAAGCAATGAGATACATGGCTCACCACCCCAGCACTCTCCTATTCAAGAATAATTTGTGAATAAGAGAGTTTCAGTAATGATTTAGGTTGCTGTTAGATGTATTCATCATTGTTCTTGCTGCTATATATTCATGGAAATATAATTACACCCAACAAGACATTTTCGAACATCTGTCACCGTACATCTATTACTAGATATTCATGAAAATATAATCACAACCAATAAGGCCTTTTCTAACATCTCTTACCATACAACTATTACTAGCTGATTTTCTCAGCTTCCCAAGAGTTTTAATAATGTGATCATAATGAATATAATATTGCAGGTGACAGCCAGCAAGCTGGTGGGTTTAGACATGGAGGCCAAGGTAGTAGAGGGGGAAGGGTCACCAGAGACCACTGCCCCCTGCATCCACATTTCCATCCACAAGATGCGTCCAGACATCAGAGTTATTATGCACACCCACCAGCCATATGTTACTGCCCTTGGTAAGTCTGCATACTAGAAAACCACTTTGATACACCATCACACATACAAAATTACTTTTTTCTACACTTACAGGTTCTATCATGACTCATATAATGATAGTATGACTAATAAAGTCATCACATTTGCATATACTGCATAACTGATAGACATTGTTTTTACAGTTTTAGAGTTTCACCAACACTCTAATGGAGATTAAGTTACTACAGTGATAAATACCAAAACAGCATAGTTGCAGAGTCATGATCACGACATTTATAGATACTCTGTCACCGTTCTTGCAAAGATCTTTATGTGTTACTTAGAAACCCCTGCATCATCTCTCACTTAAGGCCCTTATCATCACAGACGTATAGATATAGGCAATGGACTGATATATACCATGCCATCATTTTTCTAAAAACTTTATCTTTTCATACATAAAACTACTTGAAAAGTTAAGGGATATTTCATTACCACAATTAGGGAGATCTTACCACAGTGGACTTGTTTTGACCTTTTCATGTCCACCCACCCATTGTACGCTCATTTGTCCATTGTGCGGATCCACATTTTAACCTTGGTCACAGTTAAAAACTTTCAATCAAATACTTATGAAACTTTATACCATTGGCAAGACCTGGATTTAGTCATGCTATTTATTGAGAGACTAATAGAGTTGATTTACTATCTTTTTTTGACATGTGCAAAACAAAGCATTGTGTTGTATGAGTGAACTGTCATCATAAATTGAATATTCTATACACTATATATGCATCCTTGATTTTGGCTGGTAGGTAGTAGTTAGTAGGCAGCCAATGACCATGGAGGTATATTACCTGTACTATCAGCCTATGTATTGGGAGAGTTAGTGACAGCTGCATAGTGAGCCAACACTTCAGTGTGTGTGAAGTTGCACTCCCCTGAACCAGGTAGTTGTCTTATCTTTCTGCCTCACCCACACATGGACTATTGGCATTTTGTCCACAAACATACAGTCTCTCCATGTTATACATAACACTTGACAAGACTGAACTCACACAGCCCATTCTTCGTAACTCTAGATTTTCCTGCTGTGAACACTGTGCACTAGCCCTGCTTTGGCAAAATGGTAGAAGCAGTAGATTGAAGTAGTAGGTAGGAACATCTAGGCAGGAGCATTAGGTAGAAACATTAGGTAAAAGTAGTAAGTAGGAGCATTAGGTAGAAACATTAGGTAGAAGTAGTAAGAAGGAGCATTAGGTAGAAGTAGTCAGTAGGAACATTAGGAAGGAGCCTCTGCAGAAGACTGCACTGAAGTTGCTCTCTGCCAGTGGCCTGTTAAGGGTGAAGCACTTATGGCTAACAAGCGGCACTGGGGTTCTCTGGTTATGGAGACTAATGCTGTGGCCACCCCTTTGAGGGAATTCCAGTTGGAACAAGTGTCAGAGATAGAGAAAGATAGATATTTCAAGATTTACCCATAATCTAATCGACCTCATAACATGAAGAAAATTCAACTTTTGGCCTTGAAATTGTATGTAGTGCTCCTTAGCATGTAAATAACTTAAAATGGCTTACGTCTGATAGACAATTCCACCTTTAATAATGAAAATTTTTTCACTTTTTTTAAGCATCTAAAGAACTGAATGGCAGAAAACCCTTAACTCTGTATTGAATTTTAGGTAATTCATAAAGAGGTTTAACTAGGAAAATAATCTAGCTCTTAACTTGTATAGAGCTCCACTGTTGTCTATGAAACTTTTTTACAGTAGTTTCACAGCACATTTAAAGTTTAATGGCATAAAACCCATAACTTTAGTTCGATTTTTATGCCACTATTAAAAAAAGTTTAACTTAGAGTTTAAACTGGATCATAACTTATGATAATTGTTGTCTACTGAATTATCATATTTTTTCATATTTTTCATTAAATATTTCCACCCATTTGTATTTCACTTCCAATAACTATGCTGCACTGCATGCAACAGTTTTCCATGTATTATCTTTCTAGTCTTGTGTTCGTGACAGTCCATTACTTCACGCATACAGAATCTTGGTGCTCTATTTGTTATTTCACAACTTTTACTAATTCAAAGTTTAAGCTCATTATTTCTGAGCATCATTTCTCTCTTTTTTCAATATTTCTAGAGCCTAGAAATCTGTGCATTGGTGAATTT
>JAUUDW010304722.1:0-13527 GCA_032361385.1 Panulirus guttatus
CTCACACCTTCTCTCCTTACCAACTTCTTCCGGATTCCTCTGAGGGTCATCAGCCGCTACCCGACCACCCCAGGTAAAGCCTGCCAACCTCCACGAGGCCCTCGCCTCACCTGTTACGGGGCCCTCCTTTTTCACCCGCTATGAGACCCTCCCCCTCCACCCGCTGTGGGGCCTTCCAGAAGTGAAAGAACTTAGGAGTTAAAAACATGAAAATACAAGTACAAGATGATTTACCTCTAGTGTGATAACATCAGTAAAGCACCTGTGAGAGACCAGACCTTTTGAAATTTCTTGAGACACGTAACAATCCTTATGACTTCCAGATACACTGGGAGCGCTTGCCATAACTTACTGAGCCATTCAACACTTTCTTTAACGTTCAGAGTCACTAGAAATAGGTACAGTAGCTTACTGAGGTACTAACACTTTGCTCTGTCTGACTGCCGACGGTGGCGGTGCGCGCCTGCAGAGTTAGTGCCCAACAAAGTGGGCCGGTGCTACTACCACAAGGGCGGCAGCGACAGTGGTAGTGACGGAGGTGGCAGCGACGGCGGCGGTGTGGACGGAGGAGGGAGCACCCGTTGCACGGGGTACGTGGGTGTTATGCTCACCATGGTGGCCAGCAACCTCAACCTCACCATCATCAACAAGAGTGTCAAATCATGCGGGATTGCCAATGCCAACGGGACCAGAGTGACTGTCATCGCTAATGACGTAAGTCTATTGACTCTCTCTCTCTCTCTCTCTCTCTCTCTCTCTCTCTCTCTCTACATCGTCATAACTTCTGAAAGTGCCTTCCTAATTCAATCAATCATATTGCTTTTCTATATCCATATATGCTGCATACATCCTCCTTTTCTCTGAAACTTTCCTCAGGACTTGTCTTAACTTCATTATCATTAGATTTAGTAGATTTTAAAACCTCGCAGTTTTTGGAAACTAGTATGATAGTACTCACAAAATGTGGAAACACACACACACACACACACACACACACTAGGTATCATGAGCAATGTACCGAACCCAGAGCCCTCCGTCCACCGTCAAGTTCCACAGACGAATTCCGTGATTTCTCGTGGCTACTTTAGATATCCTGCTTCAGATCATAGCTATGAAGAACCGCATTATTAAAGGCATATATGAAGATAAATCCACACGTATTGGAGATGATTTTAATGTTCCAGAAGTTTCAGCCCATCAGGGGCCTTTCACGATGTTAAGATATAGAGTAATGATGAATGGGTTGGACTCTGGAGTAACGCATGGCAGGTTCAGGTTTCGAAACATCACACGTGACAGCTAAAGGTGGTGTGCAGATGAAGTCATTGTTCTTTTATTCCTGACGCTACCTCGCTAAAGCGGCAAATGCAGTTTGGTATAAAACTATTGTACAATGTTAGGCATGGAGGATCATGTTATATAATGGTGATGGTGTTGGGTCAGGAGGCAGACATAGCCCTGGGCACCTGCAGCATCACCTCCAACAGGCTTCAGGTTGTGGGCTTCACCGAGTTCTTCGCCGTCTCCCGCTCATCCATCGTCACCAGGGAACCCAGCCTGATGCTCTCACCCTTACTGATATTTGATGTTCTCTCCTGGCAGGTGAGGACTCTCTCTCTCTCTCTCTCTCTCTCTCTCTCTCTCTCTCTCTCTCTCTCTCTCTCTCTCTCTTCTTAGTATTTGGGAAAATGATGGACACTTTCTTGGGATAAACTTACAAACTTCACAAAAGACGAGAAATTAACAGCTGTCAACACAGCAGCAGATCCGTTCTCACCAACTGACTAGAAATTATTAGTTTAATATATAGCAATTGGGATACTGATTATATAACAACCAAGAAACTGAGTGTATAACAACTGGGTAACTAAATTTATAAGAACTGGGATACTGAATATATAATAACCAGGATACTGAATATATAACAACTGGGATACTGAATAACAACCATTGTTATAATCAATACTTCCAAGACGGCCTTTGGTACTGTTACACATGATACACAGTTGTGTGGTTATGATTGGTTTTGTTCAAAACGAAGATCATGATTCCTTTAGTTTAGAGAAGAATGTTGTTAGCAAAAACTTGGGAATGATGATACAGATTCTGTAAGTAAAGGGAGGACTGCCATGATTGGTTTTGTTAAAGAAAGATGAGATACTGTACAGCTTAGGACAGAGATGAGAAAAATGATAATCGATTAGGATGAAGACATGCAAATGTACTTGGTGTAACTCTGGCGCCTCGCTGTTGGTGCTGGTGTGGCAGACGTGGTCGGTGGTGGGCCTGTATGTTGTTGTGGTGACTGTGGTTGTGTGTGGCGTGGCACGGGTCCTGGCTCGGGTATACCCTCCTTACAGCGACTCCCTCACCAACGCCTTCGCCATCGTCACCAAGGCCTTCCTCTTCCAAGGTAAGACAGCTCGTCCTGCTACAGGTATAGCTCAAGATGTCTCATTCCCGTCTGTAGCCCAATATACAGCAGGTAGCTCCTTATGGCGGCTCCTGCCAACATTTTGGCTTCCTCACATCACCCTCACTCTACCATCAGCCCCGTCCTGCACATACGCCATATGTAACATGTGCGACACGAGGGCCCGTGCCTGACAGACACGTGGCAAGCATAAATACGAAAATTTTATAACTGTTTGATTATAGCCCTCTTCTTTGTTGACTGTCTTCCCTTCACCTATACAAAAGAATGCAAACAATAATAGGCCACTCACTGGGTAGCCTACCAAAATGTTTTGCACCCAAATCGCCCCAGCCAGCTTCCTGTATACGCCACGCTCATATATACCAACTGGTTCCACCTTGCTGTCACATATACCCATTCATTCCATCTTACTGCCATATATACCCTCTCGTTCCACCCTGCCGTCATTTATACCCATTCGTTCCATCTTACTGTCATACATACCCACTCTTCCCATCTTACTGTCATATATACCCTCTTGTTCCATCCTGCTGTCATATGTACCCTTTTGTTCCATCCTGTTGTCATATATACCCACTCGTTCCGCCTTGCAGCCATATATACTCATTCATTTCACTCTTATGGCATATATACCCACTAGTTCCATCCTGCTGTTATATATACTCAATAGTTTCATCTTATTGTCATATATACCCAATCTTTCCATCTTACTGTCATATATACCCTCTTGTTCCATCCTGCTGTCATATATACCCAATCGTTCAATCCTGTTGTCATATATATATATATACACTAGTTCCATCCTGTTGTCATGTATACCCACTCTTTGCGCCCTGCTGTCATATATATCCACTCTGTCTTCCTAAGTATGCTTATATACTGGATACGATCGTCACTGTTAATTTCTTTCGTTTGCTTTCAGATAGTGCTGTATAGATTTAGCCCTTTGATATGTTAATCAGTTTAGGAGTTGCGTGGTGGACGGGACGTGGTAGAGCACCACTGGAGAGTGGGTTGTGGAAAAGGTCTTTCATGAATGGGTTTGGCCGCCTGGGTGCTGGCCATAGATTGAGGTGGATGGCGTGACTCAAGCCGGTGCGGCTGTAGTAGGCGTGGCTAAAGCAGGAATAGCTGGAGCAGGTGTGACTGGAGCAGGTGTGGCTGAAGCAGGTATAGCGAGCCAGTCTCTGAGTGTAGGTATGTATGAGGATGACAGTTGGAGAGTTGCAGAAGAGGACATATGCAACTCGACCTTTGGGCTCTAGAGGACCTACTTCCATTGTCTGTTTCCCACCTGGACAGCAGTATCACGACCAAGCTATATTCCCTCTATTCGCGTCTGACAGAGATGCACCAGATATATGAATCTCAGGTCTCAAACAGATCCACAAGAGAGATGAACCTCCGGTCTTACAATGTTCATTTTAGAGTAGTGTCCACGTTCCTCTACCTGCAGCCCACAACATACCTGTGACCCACCATAATGTTGTATAATAATGTTTTCATGAGTCCCTGTGTGGTCCATGAGTAGGGTTGAGCTAACTGAACGGCCCCTAGCCCACAGCCCTCAGCCCCGGAGTGCTAGCGGCCGAGCCCTCATGGCCATGAGCTGGGTGGTCATCATCACTGTGGCCGGCATCTATTCCGGGAACCTCACCGCCTGGTTCTCCATCCCCAGGTGAGTTGTGAGTACCCCAGGTGAAGTATGAGTAACCAAGGTGAGTCACCTATCCTTCAGGTGAGTAACGAGTGATCCAAGTGAGTCATGGGTAACTAATGTAATTCATGAGTACCCCAGATGAGTCATGGGTACCCCCTGGTGAGTAATGAGTACCCCAGGAGGGTTGAGAACCGTAGGTGACTCAAGGGTACTCCAGGTGAGTCATGAATACCGTATGTGATTCAGTAATACCCCGGGTAAGACGTGAGACCGCAAGGGAGTCGTAAGTGTCCTAGAGGAATTATAGGTGTCTTAGCATGGATATCATGGGTGTCCTAACACAGAGATCATGAGTTTCCTTACATGGAGACCATGAGTGTCCTAATATGGAGATCATCAGTGTCATAACTTGGAGATCATTAGTGTTATCATGATATCATCAGTGTCCTAGCATGGAGATCATGGGTGTCCTAACATGGAGATCATGGGTATCCTAACATGGATATTACGAGTGTCTTAACATAGAGATCATGGGTGTCATAATATGGAGATTATGAGTGTCTAAACATGGAGATCATGCGTGTCCTAACATGGAGGTTTTGAGTGTTCTAACATGGAGATCATCAGTGTCTTAATGTGAAAATTATGTGTCCTAACAAGGAGATCATGAGTGTCTTAATATAGAGATCATGGGAGACCTAAAATGGAGCTCACGGGTGTCCTAACATGAATGTCATGAGCGCCCTAACATGGGGATCATGGGTGTTCTAACTTGGTGATCATGGGTGTCGTAACATGGAGATCATGAATCTCCTAACATGAAAATTATAAGCGTCCTAACATGGAGATCATAAGCGTCCTACCATGGAGATCATGGGTGTCCTAACATGGAGATCATGGGTGTCCTAAAATAGAGATCATAAGTGTCCTAACATGGAGATCATGCGTGTCCTAACATGGAGATCATAAGTGTCCTAACATGGACAGCATGCGTGTCCTGACATGCAGATCATAGATGTCCTAACATGGAGATCATTAGTGTCTTAACATGGAGATTATGGATCTCCTAACATGGATATGTTCATTTTCTTAACGTGGCGAACATGTGTGTCCTTACATATAGATCATAAGTATCCTAACATTGATCTCATGGATATCCTAACTTGGAAATCATGAGCGTCCTAACTGGGAGATCATGCGTGTCCTAACATGGAGATCATGGGTGTCCTAATATGGAAACTATTAGTCTCTCAACATGGAGATCATGGGTGTTCTAACATGGAGATTATAAGTGTCCTAACATGGAATTCATTAGTGTCATAGCTGGGAGATCATGAGTGTCCTAACATGTAGATCATGGGTGTCAAATAAGAGATCATGGGTGTCCTAACAAGGAGATTATGAGTGTCCTAACATGAAAATCATGAGTGCCCTAACATGGAGATCATGAGTGTCCTAACATGTTGATCATGAGTGTATTATCTGGGAGATCGTGAGTGTCCTAGCATTGAGATCATGAGTGTCCTAACATGGAGGTCATGGATTTTTCTAACATGGAGATTATGAGTGTCCTAATATGGTGATCATGGATATCCTAAAATGGAGATCATGAGTGTCCTAACTTGGAAATTATGAGTGGCCTAGCATGGAGATCATCATTGTGTTAACATGGAGATCATAAGTGCCCTAACTTGGAAATCATGGGCGTCCTAATGTGGAGATAATGAATGTCCTAACATGAAAATCATGAGTGTCCTAACATGAAAATCATGAGTATCCTAACATATAGACCATGAGTGTCCTAACATGAAGGTCATGGATGTCCTGACATGGAGATAATGAGTGTCCCAACATGGAAATCGTGGTGTCGCAACATGGAGATCATTAATGTCCTAACAAGAAAATCATGAGCGTCTTAATATGGAGATCATGAGTGTCCCAACATTTAGATTATGAGTGTCCTAACAGGGATATCATGAGTGTCCTAATTTGGAGATCATGAGTTAACTAACATGGAGATCATGGGTGTCTTAACATGAGATCATGAGTATCCTAACATAAAGATCATGAGTGACCTACTTGGGAGATCTTGAGTGTCCTAACATAGAGATCATTGGTGTCCTGACATGGAGATCATGAGTGTCTATCTTGGAGATCATGGGCGTACTATCATGGAGATCATGGGTGTCCTAACGTGGAAATCATGAGTATCCTACCTTGGAAATTATGATTTCAGTAACATGGAGATCACAGGTGTCTTAACTTGGAGATCGTGGGTGTCCTAACACGAAGATTATTAGTGTCTTAACATGAAAATTATGAGTGTCCTAACACGGAAATCATGAGTGTCATAACGTAAAGATCATGAGTGACCTACTTGGAAGATCTTGAGTCTCCTAACATGGATACCATAAGTGTTCTAAAATTAATCTCATGGATGTTCAAACACGGAGATCATGAGTGTCCTAACATGGAAATCATAAGTGTGTCTTAACATGGATATCATCAGTGTCATAACATGGAGATCATGGGTGTCCTAACATGTAGATCATGCGTGTCCTAACATGGAGATCGTGGGTGTCCTGACATTGAGATTATGAGTGTCTTAACTTGGAGATTATGGGTCTCCTAACTTGGAGATTATGTGTCCTAGCATGGAGATCATCATTGTCTTAACATGGAGATCATGTGTGTCCTAACATATAGATCATGAGTGCCCTAACAATGACCTCATGGGTATCCTAAGTTGGAGATCATGAGTGCCCCAACTGGTAGATAATGAGTGTCCTTACGTGGAGATCATGAGTGTCCTAATATGGAAACTATGAGTCTCATAACATGGAGGTCATGGGTGTTCTAACATGGAGATTATGAGTGTCCTAACATGGAGTTCATTAGTGTCATAGCAGGGAGATCATGAGTGTCCTAACATGAAAATCATGAGTGTCCTAACATGGAGATCATGAGTGTCCTAACATATAGATCATGAGTGTACTATCTGGGAGATCGTGAGTGTCTTAGCATGGAGATTATGAATGTCCTGACATGCAGGTCATGGGTGCCCTAACATGGAGATCATCGGTGTTCTAACATGGAGATAACTGGTGTCCTAAGATGGAGATCGAAGGTGTCTTAACATGGAGATCATGAGAGACCTAACATTGATATCATCAGTGCCCTAACATGAAGATCATAGGTGTCCAAAAATGGAGATCATGAGTGTCCTAACATGTGAATTATGAGTGCCATAACATGGAGATCATCGTTGTCTTAACATGGAGATCATGAGTGTCCAAACTTGGAAATCATGAGTACCCTAATATGAATATCATGGGAGTCCTGGCTTGGATATTATGGGCGTCCTAATGTTGAGATCATGAATGTCCTGATATAAAACTCATGAGTGTCCTAACATGGAAATCATGATTATCCTAACAGATAGATCATGAGTGCCCTAAAATAAAGGTCATGGGTGTCCTAACAAGAAAATCATGAGTGTCTTAATATGGAGATCATGAGTGTCCTAGCATTTAGATTATGAGTGTCCTAACAGGGAGACCATGAGTGTCCTAACTTGGAGATCATGAGTTCACTAACATGGAGATCATAGGTGTCTTAACAGGAGATCATGGGTATCCTAACACGTAGATCATGAGTTTCTTAACATAAAGATCATGAGTGACTTACTTGGGAGATCTTGAGTGTCCTAACATAGATATCATGGATGTCCTAACATAGAGATCATGGGTGTCCTATCTTGGAGATCATGGGTGTCCTATCATGGAGATCATGTGTGTCCTAACATGGAGATCATGAGTGTTATAACTTGCAGATCATGGGTGTACTAACTTGGAGATCATGATTTCAATAACATGGAAATCATGGGTGTCTTAGTTTTGAGATCATGGGTGTCCTAGTTCGAAGGTCATTAGTGTCCTAACATGAAAGTTATGAGTGTCCTAGCACGGGGATCATGAGTTTCATAACATAAGGATCATGAGTGACCTACCTGGGAGATCTTGAGTGTCCTAACATGGAGATCATGGGTTATCTTGGATATCCTACATTGAAGATCACGATTGTCTTAATACTGAGATCATAAGTGTCCTAATATGAAGATCCTGGGTATCCTGACTTGGAGATCATGGGCGTCCTAGCATAGCAATCATGAGCGTCCTAAGTTAGAGATCGAGGGTGTCCTAACATGGAAATCATGAGTCTCCTAACCTGGAGGTTATGGATGTCCTAGTATGGACATCATGAGTATCTTAACTTGGAGATCATGGATGTCCTAACATGGTGATTTTGAGCGTACTAACATGGAGATTATCAGTGTCTTATTTTGGATATCATGAGTATCCTAACTTGAATATCATGGGTGCCCTAACATGGAGATCATGGGTGTCCTAACACGGAGAACATGGGTATTCTAACTTGGAGATCATGAGTGCCCTAACATGGAGATTATGGGTGTCCTATCATGGAGATCATGGGTGTTCTAACATGAGAATTATGTGTACTAACATGTCGAGCATGAGTGTCCTAATATAGAGACCATGGGTGTCCTAACTTGGAGATCATGGATGCCACAACATGGATAATATGCGCATCCTAACATGACGATCATGAGTGTCCTAGTATGGAGCTTATGAGTGTCTTAACATGGATATTATGGATGTCTAACATTTAGATTATGGGTGTACTAACGTGGAGATCATTTTCTTACCTTGGAATACGTTATTAGTCTACCATAGAGATCATGAGTGTCCTAACATGGAGAACATGTGCATCCTAACTTGGAGATCATGAGTGCCCTGACATGGAGATCATAGGTGTCTTAACCTGGAGATCACAGCTGTCCTAACATGGAGATCATGAGTGTCCTAACATGAAAATCATGAGTGGCCTAGCATATAGATCATGAGTGACATTTCTGGGATATCATAAGAGTCCTAACATGGAGATCATGGGTGTCCTAACATGGAGATCATAGATGTCCTCACATGGAGATAATGGTTTCCAAACATGGAGATTATGATTTTCCTAACAAGGAGATCATGGGTGTCCTAACATCGATATCATGGATATCCTAACTTGGAGGTAATGAGTATCTTAAAATGGAGATCATGAGTGTCCTAATATGGACATCATGGGTATCTTAGCTTGTAGATCGTGAGTGCCTTAACATAGAGTTCATTGGTGTCCTAACATGGAGATCATGAGTGTCCTAAAGTATAGATTATGAGTGTCCTAACATGGAGAACATAGGTTTCCTAACTTGGAGATCATGAGTGCTCTAACATGGAGATCATGGTTATCAACTTGGAGATCATGGGTGTCCTAACATGAAGATCATGGGTGTCCTAACATGAAAATCATGAGCGTCCTAACATGGAGATTGTGAGTGTCCTAACATATAGATCATAAGTGACCTACCTGGGAGATTATGAGTGTCCTAACATAAAGGTAATCGATGTCCTAACATGAAAATCATGAGTGTTCTAACATGGAGATCATGAGTGTTCTAACATATCGATCATGAGTGTCCTAACATGGAGAACATGGGTATCTGAAATTGGAGATCATGAGTGTCCTAAGATGAAGATCATGGGTGTCTTGGAAATCATGAGTGCCCTAAGATGAAGATCATGGGTGTCTTGGAAATCATGAGTGCCCTAAGACGATCATAGGTGTCAACTTGGAGATCACGGGTGTCTTATCAAGAGGATCATGAGTGTCCTAACATGGAAATTATAAGTGTACTAACATGGAGATCTTATGTGTCCTAACATACAGATCATGAGTGACCTACCTGGGAGATCATGAGTGTCCTAACATGGAGATAATGGGTGTGCCACTATTGTGATCATGAGTGTCTTAACATGTAGGTCATACGTGTCCTAACTTAGAGATCATGAGTGTCGTAACATGAAGATCATGTTTGTCCTAACTTGGTGATCATTGGTGTCCTGACATGGAGATCATCGGTGTCTTAACTTGGAGATCATGGGTGTCCGAACATGTAGATAATGAGTGTCCTCACATAAAGATTATGAGTGTCCTAACATGGAGATCATAAGTGTCCTAGCATTTAGATCATGAATGTCCTATCTGGGAGATCATGAGTGTCCTAACATGGAGATCATGGGTGTCCTTACATGGAAATCTTGGGTGTCCTAGCCTGGCGATCATGAGTCTCCTTATATGAAGGTCATGGGTGTCCTAACATGGAGATTATAAGTGTACTAACATAGAGATATAGGGTGTCCAAACATGGATATCATGGATGTCCTAACTTGGAGATCATGAGTGTTCTAACATTGAGATCATGAGTATCGTAATATGGAGATCCTGGTTATACTAACTTGGAGATCATGAGTGTCCTAATATAGGGACCATGGGTGTTCTAACATGGATATCATGTATATCTAAACTTGGCGATCATGAGTGTCCTAATATGGAATTCATGTGTCCTAATGTGGAGATCATGGGTATCCTAACCTGGAAATCATGAGTGCCGTAACACTGAGATCATAGGTGTCCTAAAATGGAGATCATAGGTTTCTTAACATGGATATCATGAATGTCCTAACTTGAAAATCATGAGTGTCCTAACATATATATTATGAGTGTCCTAACATGGACAACATGGGTATCCTAACTTGGAGATCATGGGTGTCCTTTCATGGAGATTATGAATGTCTTTACATGAAAATCGTGAGTGTCCTAACAAATACATCATGAGTGTCCTAACATGAAAAACATGGTATCCTAACTTGGAGATCATGGGTGTTCTAACATGGAGATCATGAGTGTCCTAACATGGAGGTCATGGGTGTCCTATCATGGAGATCACGATTTTCCTAACATGGAAATGATGGGTGTCCAAACATGGATATCATGGATATCCTAACTTGGAGATCATGAGTGTTCTAACACTGAGATCATTAGTATCCTAATATAGAGATCCTGATTATCCTAATTTGGAGATCATGAGTGTCCTAACATGGGGACCATGGGTGTCCTAACATGGATATCATGTATATCTAAACTTGGTGATCATGAGTGTCCTAATATGGAATTCATGTGTCCTAATGTGGAGATTATAGGTATCCTAACTTGGAGATCATGTGTCCTAACATGGAGATTATGTGTGTCCTAACTTGGAGATTATGGGTGTCCTTACATGGATATTATGAATGTCCTAACATGAAAATCTTGGGTGTCCTAACATGGAAATAATGGGTGTCCAAACATGGATATCATGGATGTCCTAACTTGGAGATCATGAGTGTTCTAACATTGAGATCATGAGTATCTTAATATGGAGATCTTGGTTATACTAACTTGGAGATCATGAGTGTCCTAACATAGGGACCATGGGTGTTCTAACATGGATATCATGTATATCTAAACTTGGCGATCAAGAGTGTCCTAATATGGAATTCATAAGTGTCCTAATGTGGAGATCATGGGTATCCTAGCTTGGAGATCATGAGTGCCGTAACATTGAGATTATGGGTGTCCTAACTTGGAGATCATGGGTTTCCTAGAATGGTTATCATGAATGTCCAACATGAAAATCATGGGTGTCCTAACATATATATCATGAGTCCTAACATGGAAATCATGGGTATCCTAACTTGGAGATCATGGGTGTCCTTTCATGGAGATCATGAATGTCTTATCATGAAAATCATGAGTGTCCTAACAAATATATCATGAGTGTTCTAACATGAAAAACATGGGTATCCTAACTTGGAGATCATGGGTGTTCTAACATTGAGATTATGAGTGTCCTAACATGAAAATCATAAGAGTCATAACATGGAGATCATGAGTGTCCTAACCTATAGATCATGAGTGAGATGCCTGGGAGATCTTGAGCGTCCCAACATGGAGATCATGGGTGTGTTAGCATTGCAATCATGAGTGTCCTGACATGGAGGTCATGGGTGTCCTATCATGGAGATCATGATAGTCCTAACATGGAAATAATGGGTGTTCAAACATGGATATCATGGATATCCTCTCGTGGAGATCATGTGTTCTAACATTGAGATCATGAGTATCCTAATATGGAGATCCTGATTATTCTAATTTGGAGATCAAGAGTGTCCTAACATGGGGAATATGGGTGTCCTAACATGGATATCATGTATATCTAAATTTGGTGATCATGAGCATCCTAATAAGGAATTCATAAGTGTCCTAATGTGGAGATCATGGGTATCCTAAGTTGGAGATCATGAGTGCCCTACCATGGAGATCATGGGTGTCCTAACTTGGAGATTATAGGTTTCCTGACATGGATATCATGAATGTCCTAATATGAAAATCTTGGTTGTCCTAACATAGAGATTACAAGTGTCTTAACATATAGATAATGAGTGTCCTAACATGGAGAACATGGTTATTCTAACTTGGAGATCATAAGTGCCAAAACGCGGAGGTCATGGGTTTCTTGATTTGGAGGTCATGGGTGTCCTTAATGGAGATCATGACTTTCCTAACATGAAAATAATGAGTGTCCTAACATGGAGATCATGAGTGTCCTAACATAAACATCATGAGTGACCTACCTGGGAGATTATGAGCGTCATAACATGGAGGTCATGGGTGTCCTAACATGAAGATCATGGATGTCCTGACATGGTGATCATGGGTGTCCTAACATGGAGATGATAGATGTCCTAACATGTAGATCATGGGATTCCTAACGAGGTGATCATAGGCGTCGTAACATGGAGATCATGGGATTCCTAACGAGGCTATCATGGGTGTCCTAACAGTCTTCATTAGCTGCGTATGATAACTGATGGCAGTGATCATACTACTGGCACTAACTAGTGGGTAATGGTGAGGCTAATGGTCATTAATAAAACTTTATAGATCTGACATCTTTATCTGACTGTACGACCCTTAGCTATGATGGTCCCACCTAACCCTCAATGGTCAGGTCAAAGGTTAGGCCATAATACCCAAGAGCCGTTCCTTTGTGCACCAGGTGCAGGTCAGGTCAGGTCAATTTCTTTTAGATTTAATCTTTGTGACCCCTCCTGACCCAGCCATGACCTGCCTCTAGTCCCCTCTAACCCACCTGATTCTGGTCCCCTCTGACCCATTCATGACCTGCATCAGGTTCCCTGACCCAGCCATGACCTGCTTCTGGTCCTCCTGACCCAGCCATGACCTTATTATGGTCCTTCCTGACCTAGATATGACCTGCTTCTGGTCTTGACAGGTACGAGAAGCCGGTGGATTCCCTAGCTGACCTGGCAGGCCGACCTGACATCGTTCCAATTGTAACCAAAAACGACCCAAACTACATGATGTTTCTGGTAAGTTGGTCTCGAAGAGCGACTGGGGTGACTGGTGTCCAAACGCGACCGGGGTAATTGCCTCAGAACGACTGTGGTGACCGGTGTTC
>JAUUDW010304832.1:0-13526 GCA_032361385.1 Panulirus guttatus
ACTACAGTAACATATATGTTTTGAGGAGGACCAGACCAGTCTTAACCATGCAAAGAGCTAGATATTGCTGCACTTATAAATATCAAATTTCTTAGAAATTCATTTATCTGTGAAACTCTACACTCTTCATCCCCCTAGTGTACTTTACTTAACAATACTCTACAGATATTTACACAATGGGGTATATATATTTATAATGTACTATACTTGATGCATATTGTATTACTCATAACACTACAGCACATGTAATTAATAATACTGTTCAGCAAGGATCTTATACACAAAGACCTCTTATAATAGATGAGGTGTGTTCTTGAGTTCTGTTTGTTAAGCGAGAAATCCGTTAAAAGGAGTCATTATGACATGGTGCCTGTGGAGATATGTTCCTGACTGTGTCAATTCTTGTACTAGTAGGTGCTGTCAAATGGCTTCTTTTCGGAACAGCCGTGGCTTTGCAGATTTTATTTTGATGTATAGACAGACCAAAACATTTTATATATAAGTACCTTATGAAACTACTGTTAATAGATATTCTAAAGTGTGTCAGAGCTTGCAGTGTTGTTGATCACTGTTGCCGTGCTTCAACATCACACCTACACTTTCCAATGCTGCTCTCCATTTCTCCAGTGGCTTATTCCTAGAGTGGGAAAAATTTGTTGCAAATTATGATGTAGTGGACTGGCTTTTTTTTTCCCATAAGGATCACTTTAATGGGAGAGAAAGCTAATTGAAATGACCGACCCACATGTGCATGACGCTTGCCTGCCTCAACCCTGTATATCACTTGCATCTTGAAGTCTATATTATTCACTTTCCAGTGTATCTTGGATGCTTTATTTAAAAGACTTGCAGGCCATTTTCCAGACAAGATGGGTTTAAAATGTTCTCCAAATACAAACTGGAGATAACAAAAAGAGAGTGACTAAACTGATGCGAATTATGGCAGGCTGTACACAACTATCTTAGAGAATGTAAACAAAGTTGACAGTGGATATATTCATTTTTTTTCTTATATGTTTGATGGAATTTTTTAAATTTTTTCTCTGATTACTATTATGTATACTGTATATGTTGAATAAATATTTATTATATGACCTTTAAACAAAAATCCATTGTATGAGTGCATTAAAAGAGGCCTCTCTCTCTTATCTTTTTTGAGATATAGGAACAGAAGAAGTTGCTAAGTTTGGATTTTTCATTTAAGGCTCAGTTGTCCGTTTCTGCTGATATCTTGTTAAGGCAGGAAAGATAAGCTGGTATATAAAAAGATGTATTTTCATACATCTGCTTTGATCTCATTATATGTTTGATATGTACCATGACACCTTAGGGAATTGGTTAGATTTTTGTCAGTGTCTTAGGGAATTGGTTAGATTTTGTGTCAATATTACAGTTGTGTTATGATTTTACAATGCAGTTCTTGTTTGCAAAGTGCTTGTAATATTATTTCTAGCAATACAATTTTTAAGGTTTTGCAGTTGAATTAGTCTATTTTTTGTATGTTTATTAATCAGGAATCTAATATTTTTTTAAGTATGTGAAAGTAGGGCACATAGTAAGCATTCTTAACCCAACTTATCAAAATGTTAATTTCCTTGAAAACAGCTGCAAAGCTGCATGTGGGCTACTTCTTGAATAGATCAGGACTCATGTGATATTATTATTCTTACCTTTTGTGTATCTTTTTATCTGGAGATTGGTCAGCATTAACTCTGTTTAAAACCTTGATTGCATTATTGTCTAGATAGGATTACAAACATTGAATTGATAATTTTCCTATGGCTCTTAAAACAATTAATTATGAATGAGTATGATCCAGATAACTCAGACAAAGATACATATAAAGATTAGTATGGGCACTGAATAATCAAGAGCACATAGATCCGTATAACGTTACTTCTAAGAAGATTAGACTTGTACAGTTGGCTGTATACAAATATAGTATTTTAAGGAATTGTTTTTGAAAAAGAAATTGGAGAATTATATGGAAATAAGGTGGCTACCCCCCCCCCCCTTCCCCTTCCCTCCTTCCCTCCCATTGTTGCCTTCCCTGCTGCACTTATGAAGCCATATAAGTGGTAACAGTCGTCAACCTTCACACACAGATCTCTCACTGGCATTGTGTGACATATACTGTTGAAAGAGTGTGGTGTGGTGAACCATTCCAGAATAAGTGTGCTTCAGGTGAAAATTTTTGCTTCTTGAAATTTATACCAGAGCACTGCCTCTTAAAGACACCTTCTTTTGCTGCAGTTGATCTGATAATCAGGTGAAAGTACCAAACAGTTTGTCTGTTTAATTGTTGTATTATTTGCTTGTCTTTTCTACTTGAAAGAAAATAAGCATTTGATCAGCTCATGTTATAATTTATTGCATCTTATTAGATTATATAGATTGTCCTATTTCATTAAGAAAAGATGAACTTATGCTCAATTCCTGTGTTTTATCAGTGCACATAACTGTAATACATGGTTTACTGGACTAAATCTTCAAAGTGGTAGCATTGTTAGTGAGGTCACCTTGGATGAGGTTGTAGCATCATCAGAAGGTGGAAAGGAATACTGATGTCATTGCAGACCTTCCCACCTTAAAGGAACTCACCTTATTCTGCTTCCACATGGCATGATTCCCCAAAGTCCCGTAATAGTAATAACCATCCAGAAGTTACATGGTATCATTATAAAGGTGATTATAGAGTTTTTTCTTAGCCCAGTTTAGTTGTGTGAATGCTCAGTCGTATAACATGCACAGTTAGAAAAGCAAGTGTTTCTAATTGTCCACAGACTAAAAGAATTATGCCATTGTACTACATATTTGTACCCTTATTTTTTTATGTACAGTAATCCCTCCATTTAATGGGCTGGTGGGGGAAGGGGTGTCCATTAAATCTGAAAGTCTGTGGAACCAAATGTAACCATTTTTTGATATAGTATACAGTTCACTTGCTTTCTTTTAACTCCCCTATCAGTTGATGCCATTTTGAATTGTAAGGTTTGCAAAATTATTTAATAAAGGTGCAGTTCTCTGTATACAACCTGACCACTTGATAGCTTGAGGCAGACTGATACCAAAACAAAGCGAGTACACTCCACGCTACTAAAAATAAGTGAGGTATGAAATGCATATGGTGCTGCGTTTGAGATTTTTTATGTTTCTGAATTTTTTCAATTATTATTAGTTAATTTATTATTATTTGCCCCGTCCATTAAATCTAAAATCCGTTAAATCAGGTGTTTACTGTATATATATATGGCTTCAGAAAATTTAGTTATTATTGGTATTATTATTTACTTTTTTGACACATGCTCGCCATTTCCTGCATGATCGAGGTAGCATTAAGAACAGAGGACAGAGCCAAAGAGGGAAAAATTCCCTCTTGGCTCCTATCTCTGTTCTTTCTTTTTGAAAGTAATACAGGAATGGAGGATTTCCAGCCATCCAATCCCGCCCCTCTTAGTCGCTTCTGCGACACGCAGGGAATACGTGAGCAGTATTCTCTCTCCCTTATCCCCAGGTGATATATATATATATAATTAGATAGGTTACTTGTTATGGTCTGTGCAGACAAAGCCAGTGTTTGAATTAAGCTTCTCCAGGCCTCTCACACCAGCGAAGGTTATCATTTTAGGCAGGGCAGCAGTAGCAGCGCCATAGTCATGACCAGAATGTACCGGTACGCGCGGTACAGCAGCCCGACCTGGGTAGGGGCTGCCCTAGGACCGACCCTCTCCCGCCGCCAACGGCAATTCTGCATACAATTCAAATCAGTGTCGCCAACGTTTTATGGAACTCTGTTGTGGCACGGAAGGCGTTCAGCTCCTTCATGATGGTCAGGGGACTGTGTAACCTCGTAAAGCTGGGTTGGCTGTCATGAATCATTTTGCAGTGTGCATTTTGCGGGTATGTCTACTATTTTTGTTTACAACGCATCATATGATTGACGGCCAGCCTTGAATACTTAATTGGGGATTCATACGCTATGTGGGACGGGAGATGTGGGGTCACTGGTCGCTATGGAGTGATCGTAACGGCTGGTGATTCTTTTTCACGGTTCACTTGCCATATTAGAGGCGTACTGCAGTCCCCCTAGGCTGATAAACAAATGTCAGCGCAAGAAGTGCAAATGATGGATGGCTCTTTCTCTCCATACCACGCTCACTGCCATATGCCGTCAGATGCATATATGTATAAAGTGGAACATGACCAGTAGTTTGTTTCACTGCAATTCATACACATTTGAAATTAAAATCTTAGCGCAATTAACAACTTAATATATAGTAAAAATCCATATTTGATAACAATTTTTACTGCCAGATGTCGCTTTGATACGAACATGTACATATTATTTTTCGTCACGCATGTCGTCATATCTAATGTTGGTGTATTCAAAATGACAGCATATGGAAGTCGTGACACACGTACGGCATAAACAAAGTTAGGGAAGGTGCCAGCTTGTCCCTGGCATGTGACCGTGAATTATGTATCAGTACACGTACCAGGTGTCGCTGTAAGCGTCATCTTCTTTCGTTTATTACCACTTTTAAGCAAGTCCAGGATGGAGTCGGAAGAGTCGGTTGGAAAGGTCTGACTGACATGCTTATCATAAAGAAAAGTTGGCGTAAGTATTCATAGCGCATAATTCAATATTTGAAGCGTTAACAAACTGATGTCTGAAACCCACACAAGTAGTAGGGTTGATTTTCGAGTGGCCATCCGTTTCCCCTCACTACTGGTGGACTCATTCTGCTCCTCCAGACGCGGTCGTGTGGAGGACAATCCTCCTTATGGAGTTTTATTGTAGTACGTCAAATGGTATGATTGGGATTAAGAAAATCCACATATATGCAATTACAATCTTTGTTCGTTAACATTACACAAGTCACTGTTGGTGACCATGAACTTCAGTTTCGCTACAGATAGTAAACTTGTTTAACCCACTTTTGGGAAGCCCTACGTTAGCATGACAGTGAGAGATATGCAGTTAAGCGGACGAGATCAGAGCCAGTAATGAGTGGGGTGCAGCCATCTGTGGACCGTTTCTATATATTTCTTTCCTTAGAGATGCTTCTCACTCAAATCTAAAAATCATATTCATAGGAAATTATTGAACCAATTGAAAGTGTTGAGTCGTCTTTTTAACGTAGTTTTTATTGTGATGATTATAATACGGATAAATATAAGACGCTCATCTGGCAACATTAGTGAGCGCGCATCTGCTGCCGTTGGTCCGTGAACCTTGCCGCAACCTGGGATAACATATTTTGTCCATTCTTATTTCTTCCTTCAGGGATTTCTCCGCTTAAAGATAGGATCACCTGATAAAGGATCTTACCTTAAAACTAAATCGTAGTAGGCATACTGATAATGTTTATGATAATGAGTATGACTAAGTAGAGCGGCAGGACGTGTGTGTGGCGGGGTAGCGAGAGCGTGGAGTTGGTCAGCAGTAAACACAGTGTTGTGGTGGGGGAAGGCGAGGGGGCCGACCCTACGAAAAATGACCCCCGCCAAATAGCGAAACCCAAACCGTAAGTGTCCGCCTATCTCGGCCAGAGTGGCGGTGTGTCTCCGTTTACCTGGACGCCACTTCCCACATCCTAAAATAATGGGATTTTATTTCAAAAGATTATTTTCCAAAAACAAAAGGCGGACTTGTGCTGTCGCGTGCGAACCGATCATGAAACCCTAGTATTATTTTTCTGCCATAACATACGCTGCTAAGAAAGTACTCGTGCACAGTATCCAGCGGAGCTTCCTGCGTCACCGGTTTTTTAAACCGTTGTCACCATACAACAGTTAACCAAATGCTTTGTTCCCTAAGCTGACATCACCAATGCTAAGTGAGGACAAGAACACGTCATAATTGCATCAAGTATCATACAGGGAGAAGCATCGACCAAATGCGTCCCTTATTTGTATATTACTACTACATGATTAGTGATTTACAACAAAATTAGTTGTGCACCGATGGCCGGCTGAAATTCCCCCCAAAAATCTTCCACTCTCGGCCTGGGTGAAGGTCAGTACAATGGGACGACTGATTTCAGATCAGATCAGGAAAACTCACTTGACCCCAGTGCGGATGATCACAGAAATACACTAAAAATCATGACCATTTGTGTGTTCCTCAGGGTTCTGATGAAATGAACCTAGTGCTTAGAATTGCTTAGGAAATATTCCAAGTTTCTGATTTATTTTCGGAAATATATTTGCGACTCATATTCTACGTAAAAATGCTCTTAAATTTCGTTTCTCATTAAAAATAAAATGCATTAATTTCTCAATTTTGTTAAAGCGTACCTGATTGTTTCACTGATGTGAAAAAGATTTTGTTTCTTGGAAGTGTTCCGAAATTTCGAATTTTTTGAAATCATTCCTTAATTTGCCTTTGTTTTCGAGTTTACAAAAAGGAAACTCTAAATTCTTTTCATCATCATGAAACTAAATTTCATGATATATCGTAAAATCGACCAGTATTCTTAGACGGAATCACGCGAACACTAACATACATTTGAAAAGACAGTAGCCAACTTAATCTGAGCATTCCTTTACGCCAGAGCCTGATACCAATAGTGTTACGACTGTACAAGGGCCATGTATATAGTAAGAGTGTATATATAGTTCTAGAATTATGCTTAACACCTGAGGAAGGTTGGTGGACATGGCTTAATGTTGATGGCCTTAATGAGCCAACCAACCCACCAACCGGACATACAGCCATGTTTTGTCTTGTAGGTGTGAAATTTGAATACATCGAAAAGCAGATGAACATTAGAAGCAACGAGGGGAAAATGTTTTTAACTTTTGCGGAATATATTGGGTGATGCATTCCCTCTGTACCCTAGCAGAGAAAGGCAATCCGTAAGCTGGTTTCAAGTCATTTGAACTATCGTCAGCAGACTAGTTTTTCAGCAAAAACTCAAATGTTTTGGGATGAGTACGACCAAGATGTCGGATTCTGATTTGCGTACATTTATTTCTGATAATCAATCAGGCATGGCAGGATCTTTTTTAATCTCTGACTGGACCTTTTTGATATGTTTTCGATTAAACGTGGAATTTTAATTGTGATACCTCGACTCGGAATTTGGAGTCTCGATAGAAGCCGACTGAGAATCCAAATACCTATTCCAGGTTTAGCGACCGTTGCGTCTGGACGCGGAACCCGATGACATCACCACGCGTTCACCTATCTGGGTGTAGTGGGGTCAACAGTGCGTCTTATCACCACGCTGAACGCTAAGAAATACTGCAGATATGTCACCAGCTTATCGCTGAGAGAAGTAGCCTTATTAAAACTTTACACAGACAGCTAAGTCCTCCTCCAAAATAGAGGGAGTCCTGTTGACATGTCGCAGGCCCTTCTCTGCTGAACAGGGACTGTGATTCCTCAGAAGATTGATTCCTTTTGTTGTGGAGTACTGACCTGACGAGGAGCACGCCTTACACACCTCTCTCCAGATATGGACGAAGTCCCTCGTGCGGGGCCGAGCCTAATATGGCAAAGAGCAACAGAGATAGAAAAGTAAGGAGGGAAGCGGAAAAATAATCTACTACGAGTTTTATAGGAAATGGGAAGCCTGCCTTTCACAATGTTCAGTTTATGGTTGTTAGGAAAGAATTTGAAAGGTAAAAGGTTCCAAAGTTCGGCGGTGTAAGGGAAGACAGCACTATCACAACGACCCATTCTTACGCTGCTAGCGGCCACACACAGTCATCATGTGACGCGTAGCTCAACCTGTATTATTACTTGGTGTAACTAATGGCGGTGGAACTCAACCAGCCAGCTCACGGAAGCAGAAACTCGAGCGAAATTTATAGCAGAGGTAAACAGAAGCAAGATTGAGGCGTGGGGCCAGTATTAAGAGCAAGTTGCGAGAATCGAGTCCAAACCAGTCCCACTTATTACACACCCAGCTTGACCTCAAAACTTGTCCTGCGCTGCACTGTTACTTCTATTTTCCTTTTGTATAAACTTCACGTTCTTTTTTGTCTCTGTGACCTGGCTGGTTGAGTGCCGCCGCCATCAGCGAGACCACGGAATACTGGGTGAGCTACTGCGTCGCATGTGTGGCCTCTAGCAACCCTCGGCTGGATCGCTGTGACGTCTGTGTCTTCCTCTGCACCGATAATCTTTAGAACCCTGTACTTTCTGAATTTTTTATTAAGAGCTGTAACTATGTGCTTTTTAGAAGGCAGGTTTTTCGCCTCCTGAAACCATCTTATTCTCCATGTCTCTTCGCTAAAGAGAAATTATCCCTAGACCTATCATGTCAGAAATCGTTCCTGACCACAGTCAGGCCAAGACTTCACGACATAGACGAGGGTACGTATAGCAATGCAAAATGATATACGTACCAGCGGGAGGTGATTTAGACTTTTGAGAGGGAGTTGGCCAGGCCGGGCTACCACCAGCAGAGGTCGTCTCTCGAGGAGGGGCAAGATTGCAGCCCACCACCTTCACAATAGTGGAGGGTCAGATCAGGCGGCTGCTGGGGGTGCAGGAAGAACTGTAGGATCCCTCCTCACGATGGGACGACTCTTCAGTACGAAGGTACGACCCTCAGGTGTGATGGCCGAGCCTTTGACCTGACCCTGAAGGTTGAGGTGAAAGGCCTGGCCATCATGGCTGAGGAAGATCGGGGGATCGTGCCGTACTGCACGAGGGAGAAGAAAATTGTCAATACTTGTATTTTTCGTGCTGCTTCTGATACATAGGGTGATACGTGAGACTGATACGTAAGAGTGGTATATGAGAGTGATGAGTGATACATAAGGCTGATACATTAGGATGATATATGAGTGATACATGTGATGCGTGAGGCTGATACATGAGTGATAAAGGATGATACATTAGGCTTATGCATGAGTGATGCATGTGATACATGAGGCTGATACGTAAGGGTCAGTATGCCAGGATGGGGTGTTTTACATCCAAGTGAGGTGATTCCGTTCGTGACGTAAGTGAGATGGAGAGTGGCTGGCAGGGGCTCGAGCCGGGTCACCAGCTCTGATGGAAGAAAAACAACGTTCCTTCTAGGTGACTGTCACTCCGTCTCTACTCCATCAGTACTTTTCACTCCATCTTTACTCCATCTACACGTAACATGCCATCTTTACCTTTTCACTACTTGCAACTACATCTCTACGAGTCAAACTTTAACGCCCCATCTCTACTCCATCAATGATTAACAATCCATCTCTACTCCATCAGCACTTAACGCTCCACTTCTACTCCGTCACTACTACACAAGTTTCCTCGCATCTACCAGCAGACGTGAAGGACATGTGGTGTGTATAGTTTAGTCTGGTCTGTTCGTCACTCACAGTACCCCTTGACCAATGCCTATTATAGTTCAGGATATTATCTGAAATTATATGGAGTGGTAGAAGGGTTAGCATGATTTACCTGCGCCCCCTCACCACTCCTGCCGTCCCACACCTGCACCCCGTCCCCTTTCCAAACCCCGGGGGATGGTGGGGTCGGGGCTAGATGGACCCCCCCCCTATCCTGGATTATGGGCCAGAGACCCTGCCTGGCTCTACCCTTCACCTTCAGCATAAAGATAAAATTAGACTCATGTGAAAAAACGTGTCGCTGTAGATGACTGCGTCTGTGGAGTTCCATCATCTGGGGCGGTGGCTAGTGGGAGTCTGGGCCACTGTGATAATAGTTGGAGTGGTGGTGGCCAGGGGGAACCGCTGCCACCGTGAAGAGAGACAAGAGGCCGGCGGCTGGGGTAGGAAGTGCTGCTGCAGTGGGGGGTTAAAATAAGTGGAAGTTGGTAGGGCAAAGCCGGAAGGTGGGCGCGGAAGCAATGGCTTCAATTATGCTGTATTATGCGGTCCATAATGATGGCATCCTGTGAGGGAGGAAGGTAGAGAACATCCCAGCTGCTGCTGCTGCTGGTAACTGGTCTGTCTCTACCAGCTGACACCACCATCACCATGCGCTAGCCATATCTACAGACCTCTATGGTCCGCCATGGCGTTCGCACGCCTTTACAAAGTATACAGTTGACCCATCCCAAGACTTGGAGGGAAGCAACCCAGATGATTGGCTCCTCTGGGCCGGTCATGACGCCACATGTTCCCCTGGTTCCGGGTGTGGTGCACGGGTCACTGCATACCGTAGTATTACCTGATGAAGAGCCACGTCTGGCACCCACGTCACCAGTCCAAGTGCATGACACCCCCCCCTCCCTCCATCCCTCCCTCCGTCGGCGTTGACAGTGCCCCTCGAGTCCTCCTCACCTCGTCGCCAGCATCTCTCCAACCCCCACTTAGTCACGACCCCTCCCTATCATCAACATCCTTCCACTCTCTCACCAAAAGTGTTACAAGCCTCTCCAACATCCTCCCCCTCCCATCTGGTTTCATCACCAGCATCCTGCATTCACCACTAACACCCCTTCATTACCATCAGCAGTACTCAATCACTTCCATGGTCAACACCTACCTCCTCATCAACATCTCTCCGGGCTATTTGCCAGTATGGCTACACCAACACACCATCAACATCGCCCCACCCCGCTTTCACCCAGAAGGAGCAAAGAGTTCGGGTCTCCATCCCGTGTGGAGGAGGATGCTGGATACAATAGCAGGATGCCCAGCCGTTGGTGGGATCTGGCAGAAGTCACCCTCGGCTACTCACTGTTGTCCTGTGTCGCTCACGGACCCTGGTGGCTGGTGGTCCGCTGAACATGGCGGCAGCATAGGCTCTGGACACCAAGATGTGCCTAATGTTCTGTTCTGTTCGCTGTGTGTGTGTGTGTGTGTGTAGTTGTGGACGAGTGAGGGAGGTGGACCCTTCCACAGTCCTTGCCACAGTGGACCAGGTCCTGTAGTACAGCAGTGGGAACCAGAACGGCTATAAGTGGAAGACAACTCCACCCCAGTTGGGGGGGAAGGGTTAATGGGGGTGGCCTGGGGCCCGAGCACCTGGAGGAATTAAAGGTCCCAAGTGTGGCGTGTGGGAAGTAGGGGCCGGCCGCTTCCCCTCACCACCAACCTTCCTATCCTCGCTCACCCCGTCGGCGGGACACCCCATCGCTGGGTGTCTCTGCTGGCCTGTACAGTAGTGCATGGCGGGCAAACCCCTGGCAAGAGCTGTATTAAGGACACATAACCTGAGGATCGGGAGGTCAGGGATCCCCCAGGAGTCCGTCGAAGCCTCACATGGCCGCCCCCCCCAGCACAGCCGGAAGGACGCGTTGCCAGAGGTGCGACGGTAAAGGCTCAAATTTCGTGTACGATAATGATACATATCAGCCATGCAGATATTAATATGTTTCTTTATCTTTTATATTCACAAGCAAGTAGTGGTTATCCCTGACGGGTGGCTCTGGCGTGTACTTAGAGGGGTGGATGATACGGAGGGGAAGTGGGTCGTGTGACTGCCAGGAGTGGGGGAACATGTCGTCCCGTCCTGGCTCTGGTCATCTCTACGAAGGATAGTGGCCACCACCCAGGTCGTTACTGGTACTACCTGGTGATCACGACCTCTCTCCTTACTGGCGCTGTCTGGTGACCAAGACCCCGTCCTTACTGGTGACCAGTGCTTGTGTCTCTCGTGCTCAGTGGCAGGTCACCAGGCTGCTGCGTCTGTTCATGTCAGTGTCGGACCTGAAACCCAGTATGTGGTGGACAGTTGCACGTCACATTGAGAACAATGAGGCGGCCTCCTTCCCCAGCAGCACGGGTGGACTTAGGCCCAACAGGCCGGCTCCGGGGCTCATGGGGTTGCAGGGGGGTTGACGGGAGTGTAGAGGTGAGGCTGCATAGGTGGTTGATGAGGGTTGTTGAGGGGGTGAGGGGTTGATGGGTGGAGGTGGATCATAGGGATGGAGGCAGAGATGGTTGATGGAGAAGGATGTAGATACGAGTATGGTTGATGGGGAGGGATGCAGGTATGGCTGATGGGGAGGATGTTAGTATGGTTGATGGGGAGGATGTAGGAAAGATCATCACTACACTTCCACTTTTCCATTTAGGAAGATGTTCATCGTGATGGGTTAGCTGTTACTGTGGTGGAGGTCTGGTCCACGCGGTCCACCCTCCAGCCTTGGTGGAGACCGGCCTGGTCCACACTCTTCATCTTTGTTTCCGGCACCATCGTTGCCACAGCCCCTCTGTAACTTCGTTCTTTTTTTCTATTCAGAAATGTCTTCTTTAGCTTTACAAATGCTTCCTTTGTCTCATAATATAAAGCACGTGTTTAGCGTGAGACCTGAAATGAAAATAATAAAGAAAGATGCAAGATGATTACAGGTCGTAAGGGTTGAGAGGGTGGGTGGTGTCTGGCAACAGTGTGTGTGTGTGTGTGTGTGTGTGTGGATGGCTAGGTTAGGGTTGGTATAAGGTTACGGGCGTTGCTGTATTGTCCTGATTTCAGAAGGGGTGGAGAGGAGAGGAATGGGTAGGCAGGCAAGGAGGGGAGGAGGGGGGAGAATTTTTTCCCTTAAGAGCATATCTTTAGGGAAGACAACTGGTCGTGCTGCTCGGAGGCCGCTGGTTCTGGTATCACGTGCAGGGGAGCACGCCAGCCGCCACTTCCATTGGGCTCTTGTGACCCGAGAGGCTTCCTAGATCCTAGGGCCCGTAAAGGCTCGTTGGAAGGGCCCAGAGAGGCTTTTTATGTCCTACGGCCGAAGTGAGGCTCTCTGGAGCCTACATGTATGTATCATGTTAGGTGAATATCTTGGCAAATATCCAATCCCACATAAGAGTCACATACATACATCTAAATATTGATTTAAGATTTCCAGTAGACCTTCATCATCATCCCGCCTTCCAGCTTCACCCTGGAGCTGGCTGCGTCTCTGGCTCGCCCCCGGGGGAGGGGGGGCACCCTCTGGAGGCTCGAAGTGAAGCAGGAGTAACAAGGACAGATTTCTGTTACGTTTGACTTCGTCACGAGACTTGTCATGTTACACAGGAGGTTGTGTTGAGCTGGGAGCCTCTGGAACACGACCCTTGAGCACGACTGTACGACCTTTTTAGGACGAATGTACGACCCTCTCAAGTGTGACGTCCTGGCTTTTAGCTCGAGTATTAAGGGTCAAGTTAAAGACCATGGTGTCATATACCCAGGGGTCACAGCGTCCCGTCCAGGGGTCACAGCCTCCCGTCCAGGGGTCACAGCGTCCTGTCCAGGGGTCACAGCGTCCTGTCCAGGGGTCACAGCGTCCCGTCCAGGGGTCACAGCCTCCCGTCCAGGGGTCACAGCGTCCTGTCCAAGGGTCACAGCCTCTCGTCCAGGGGTCACAGCCTCCCGTCCAGGGGTCACAGCCTCTCGTCCAGGGGTCACAGCCTCTCGTCCAGGGGCACAGCGTCCTGTCCAGGGGTCACAGCGAGAATCCTGTCCATGGGTTACAGCGAGAATCCTGTCCATGGGTCACAGCTTCCCGTCCAGGGGTCACAGCCTCCCGTCCAGAGGTCACAGCCTCCTGTCCAGGGGTCACAGCGTCCTGTCCCTGGGTCACAACCTCCCGGCCAGGGGTCACAGCGTCCCGTCCCGCGGTCAC